>JASAMW010001736.1:0-33536 GCA_030247985.1 Epsilonema sp. ZAB3_2 | reverse complement strand
TCCAACCACCAATCGCTGCCGGAACTTGCTACCCCTTTCGAGTTGACAGCCTCTCGCACAATCTGCTGCTGTCTCACTGGTGTGGGCATACTTTTGCCCATTCCCAATCATGGCAAACAGAACTTTTCAATGACCTTTGTTGCCTCTCGCCTGCTTCTGTATGCCTGATCCATGCAGCGTTTATGAATGAGTATGTGCATATGTATTGTATGTATGTTTATTCTTTCTCGCATGTGCATTCGCATGTAGTACGTACGTACCCATTCAATAATGGCCTCCAGTATGTACCAGCCGTTTCACACGTTTCTTGCCAAATAGAAGGTGAGAAGGTCCACCAGGGTTCGATCTTTTCGATTCAAAATATCGGCTTTGGAATCATTAGGTTTCAGCTGAAGTTATCACTTGCTGTTATTAGGATAAACAGGGGAAACCCTATAATAGACATGAAATCTTATGTGGTATGTAAGTACAGCATGTATGTTCTACTTTAGAGGAAATGTCACATTTTTTTGTCTTTGAACTACTGCTCAAAACTTTTTTTGTTGCACCATACTATGTACCAGCATGTACATGTTTTATACATACATATAATTACCTAGTTAAGATGACCAAATATTATGGTTTGGATCCAGCGTTTTGCATGTGATCAGGCGTACAGAAGCAGGCGAGAGGGAACAAAGGTCATTGAAAGGTTTTGTTTGCGATGATTGGGAATGGGAAACAAAGTATGCCCACACCAGTCAGACAGCAGCAGATTGTGCGAGAGGCTGTCAACTCTGAAGGGGTAGCAAGTTTCGGCAGCGATTGGTGGTCTGTAAACTTCTGGTTTCTGCGCCGTCAACCCCATATAGCATCTGCAGGCTAATGAGCCTCTCGCCTCACTTCGTTCGTGCTCCTTAGGAGCACTTCTCCACTGGAACTTCCCTGCCCACTTCTACTTGAAATATTAGAAGCATATAGGATACAAGCATGTCAAAATTGTTCCCAATCGCATGCATTTTGTTTTAGCACATGCATACAAATCTTTTAAAAACTGAGCTCGAGTTGACGAGATGTGCTACATTTTTATGTTACAAATCTTTGAAAAACCGGCTCGGTTGCGAGATGTGCTAGTGGACCTCGAGATACATCTACATTACATGGAACATTTTTTATGTTTTTGAGAGGAGATGGAGTATGTGAATGTGCATAACACATGCAAATCAATTCTTTAAAAATAAACCAGCTCGAGTTGACGAGATGCGCAAGTGGAACTTCAAGATACATTATAACTTTCAAAACCCGAGCTCGAGTGGACGAGATGTGCTAGTGGAACCTCGTGATACATCATACATTACATGGAACATTTTTTATGTTTTTTCTAATAGGAGTAGTGGATAAAATGTGACGTGCATAACACATGCAATGCAATTCTTTAAAAATAAACCAGCTCAGTTGATGAGATGTGAGTGGAACTTTTATATACATTTATACTTGATATGACATTTCTTTGTTGTTTTTGAGATGGAATTGAGCCTATGTGAATTTGATTAGACTATGTGAATCAGTTATGAGCGAGGAGGTGGTTAGTAAGAAATGCAAGAAATAGGTAGATTTGGATGATTGAATGGCATCTGTAGCTAGATTTTTGGACGCCTTTTTGGACGGGGGGGTACTGGTTTGGACCTTTCGGCTTGTCGATCTGTTGCATTGAGTTAGAATTTTCGGACGCATGAATTTTTAGCAGGGGGTAATGGTTTGCTGATTTTACTAAGCTCTGGCTGTTGTGCGTACGCGAAGGGTGGTTATGACATTTGTACGTACGCACTTGTACCGAATTACGCTTATGATGCGCGGACGGGGGTGGTTATGACTTTGTCGTATGTATCTGTACTGAGTACTAACGCTTCTATGTGCATGAATTGTGCATACTGATAGGCCTACATAATAGAAAATCAGTTGAGATCAAAAATTCAGTCAGGGTGGTAGTAGTGTCATAGTACATAATACTTTTATGATAATGTAGAGTACTATACAGTATGTAGTATTACTTTACGTACATGAGTACATAACGTACTTTAGGCCTGCAGTACATATAAAAATTCGGACAACTTAAATTTCGGACAGAGATTCCTCCGTCGAAGTCCGAAAATAGGTTCGTCCGAAAATTTCTAGCTTTAAGTATCGAATAATATACCAGCTTGACTACATTTAGCCAATTTTTGTTTTATTTTGTCCCTATGTGAATACATAGAACTATGTGAATCAGGCATATTGGGTACAAGCATGTAGAAATTATTCCCAACCGATAGATGTTGCTTAGGTGAATCGAATGGTATGTCACATGCCTACAAATCGCCAAACTTGAAAAAATAACACCTTTTTGCAACTTTCTCTATGTGAACGCATTTTTTACTATGTGAATCAGGCATGAGCATGTCGCAGTGGGCAGCAATCGATAGATCTTTTGAAGACGAATCGAATGGTATCCCATAAGCCTACATTTGGCTAATTTTTGTTTTCTTTTGTATGTATGTAAATAACTATCTTTTCTATGTATGTGAATAACTAAAAACTATGTGAATCAGGCATATTGGAAACGAGCATGTAGAAATTGTTTCCAATCGATATATCTTGCTTAGACGAATCGAATGGTATGTCACATGCCAACAAGTAGTCAACTTTGAAAGAAATATCACCTTTTTTGCGACGTTCGCCTATGTGAAGGCATATTTTACTATGTGAATCAGGCATGAGCATGTCGCAGTGGCCAGCAATCGATAGCTCTTTTGAAGACGAATCGAATGGTATGCTATATGTGGCCTTAGAGTGCAGCAGGCACTCAAATCAGCTGTCTGTCACGTCCTTAAGTATTGCTAAAGCGAAACATAAAAACAGCCAAATTTGCCAGCTCATAACTCGAGAACCAAAGCTAATTTTAAAAATCTAAAAAAGTGTCATCGAGAATAGAGTGAGATCTATCTTTTGGTATACCTACCACTCAGATCTGAAAAAAATCCAGGGAGGAGTATGCTGGCTAACTTTGCAACTATTTTTACCACAAAATCGCAATTTTAAGGGTGTCAGAGGCCTTAAACGCAAAAAGTGCTCGGACCACTTTCCCAAGATCTTTACATTTCCCATCTTTTAAAAAAAAACCGAGCTCGATCCCACGACTCGTTGAAAAGTTACGGTGGGAACAGTTTTTCAGTACATAAGCTGTCCACACCTTTCAAAAATAGGTTTTTCGCCCGTAGCGCCCTAACCAGTAGGCCCATCGAGCTGAAATTTTGCCAGCAGATACGTACTCATAGGGGGCATCTTCGGGCAAAATTTCAGCTCAATCGGCCTCTTGGCTCGGGAGTTATGAGCAAATGTGTTTTTTTATTTCCGTCACTCCTATTTACACGTGACTAAGTAAGGTGGGACGCGGCGGAGCTTCGTTCGTGAGCCTCTCGAGGTTCCGCTATCGCGTCTACCTTGATCATGTAACAGACAGAACAAGTGATCAGGCATATTGGATGCAAGCAGGTAGAAATTGTTCCCAATCAACAGATCTTGCTACACAAATGGAACAGTATGTCACGATGTCTACAAATAGTAAAACAATAACACCTTTTTACAACTTTACGTAGCCTATCGATAGACGTTTTGAGGATGAATTGAATGGTATGCCATATGCCTACTTTTAGCCAATTTTTGTGCCAATGTGAATACATAAGAACTATGTGAATCAGGCATATTGGACACAAGCATGTAGAAATTGTTTCCAATCGATAGATGTTGCTTAGGTGAATCGAATGGTATGTCACATGCCTACAATTCATCAAACTTTGGAAAAATAACACCTTTTTGCAACTTTGTCTATGTGAATGCATTCTTTACTATGTGAATCAGGCATGAGTATGTCACAGTGGGCAGCAATCAATAGATCTTTTGAAGACGAATCGAATGGTATCCCATATGCCTACATTTAGCTAATTTTTCTTTCCTTTTGTATGCATGTGAATAACTATCTTTTGTATGTATGTGAATAACTAAAAACTATGTGAATCAGGCATATTGGAAAAGAGCTTAAATTGTTTCCAATCGATAGATCTTGCTTAAACGAATCCAATGGTATGTCACAAGCCTACAAGTCGTCAATTTTGGAAAAATAGCACCTTTATGCGACTTTCGCCTATGTGAATGCATTTTTTACTATGTGAATCAGGCATAAGCATGTCGCAGTGGCCAGCAATCGATAGATCTTTTGAAGACGAATCGAATGATATGCTACATGAGGCCTCTACGGTGTGGCAGGCACTCATTTCAGCTGTCTGTCGCGTCCTTAAGTATTGCTAAAGCCAAACATAAAAACAGCCAACTTTGACAGCTCATAACTCGAGAACAAAAGCGAATTTTAAAAATCTAAAAAAATTTGTATCGAGAGTAGAGTGAGATCTATCTTTTGGTATACCTACCACTCAGATCCGGAAAAAATCCACGGAGGAGTATGCGTGGGAACTTTGCAACTATTTTTACTACAAAATCGCAATTTTAATGGTGTCAGAGGCCTTAAACGCAAAAAGTGCTCGGACCACTTTCCCAAGACCTTTACATTTCCCATCTTTTAAAAAAAAACCGAGCTCGATCCCACGACTCGTTGAAAAGTTACGGTGGGAACAGTTTTTCAGTACATAAGCTGTCCACACCTTTCAAAAATAGGTTTTTCGCCCGTAGCGCCCTAACCAGTAAGCCGATCGAGCTGAAATTTTGCCAGCGGATACTTACCCATAGGGGGCATCTTCAGGCAAAATTTCAGCTCAGTCCGCCTCTTGGCTCAGGAGTTATGAGCAAATGTGTTTTTTTATTTCTGTCACTCCTATTTACACATGACAAAGTAAGGTGGGACGCGGCGGAGCTTCGTTCGTGAGCCTCTCGAGGTTCCGCTATCGCGTCTACCTTGATGATGTAGGCCTATGTAACGTAAGAGTAAAAAGACGATTGTCTTCTATCATGTACTGCTTGAATGACAAGCGAGGATGTATACTCAAAATCAAGGTGTCACGCAAGACACCGTAATCGGCTGGATTTGATTTGCGAAGGGTCCGGGTAGTTGGGTCTGGGGCGCGGTTACTCGAAGAAATCCCGTTGTGTCGGGATTGGGACTTGTGTCTTGCAGAGTGATGGTGACTCTGCCGTTGCTGCATGCGTACTCGATCTCTTCGCCCGCAACCGGATCATCTGCCCCCGTGATTTCCGTAAGTCCTGTCCCCGTGACCACGTTGTTGCCTGCTCCATCCACGATTCTCAAAGTCCGATTCTGAGGACACAATTGGGCTGTCAAGCCGGGTCCGTCAAACAATGCGTCTGTGAAAGTGCCACCTCCGATAAGGATCTGAGTATCGCCCCCGGTGTTCACGGTGCATGTAGCTGGAAAAGAACGCTTCATTGTAAACAGTGTACTCTACGTACAAATACGTACGTACTCCAAATCCAAAATAAAATACCGTTGTTTGCGGATATTTCCCCAGAATACAAAATAAAGTTTTTGTTTTAGCCGACCACTACTTAGATGTAAATGTACAGTAGCTTCACATACCGGCCTTGCAAATTGCCCAACGCCTATCGGTACAAGGCGCCACCTCCCAATAGAACGTCGGAATGCTATTCTGCGTGTAATGGCCGACGACAGCGCAGTGTTGGTCGCAGGAACCGCAGAGGTCAGACATGCTATTCTGGTTGTACCACTTCACTTACAGTCCGTTTGCCAGGTACAAGATAGGAGGGTACTCATCGACATGAATCGCTTTGATAACGCTTATTATGGTGGAAAAAATCAATAGCTCCCCTTAACTACTGAATCTGTCTCCCTACAAACTGGTTCTGTCCCCTCATGCAGATATTCACGTAATTTCTTTGACTGACCACTGTCAGGCCACCACCGTATAGTGTATTGAGTCATGCATAGACCGTTTCTTCCACAATGCATTTACTACCACTCACACTCAGTAGGCGACAGAACACTATGCCTCTACTACATGCCTTACACTTTTATTATGCACTTCGCTTGTTTCCTGTTTCTTGGTGACTTCATGTCTGTTTCTAACGAGAATCTCGGGTGGGTATAAGTGTGGCAATACCAAACTAGTCCCTACTAACGTCACCGTCATGGACACAGCCGAACGCCCTTATCTAGGCCCCCCCCCCTCCTATTCTCAAAGTGATTCATGTCGATCAATAGGTTAGTGTATACGTATATGATCGACTAGCGAGAATCTGAATCGGTTTTATAAGGTGTCAGCCTAACTTTCAGCTCAAAAATGGATGCAATACCGAGGAAGCAAGCGACATCTCTTTGTTTTTTATGTACGCGTGTGAAGTAGCAAAGTTCACAAATTGGATTTTTCGCGCGATTCTCGATATTTTCAGCCGAATACTGTAAAGAGCGCATTAAAGGAGCAAAATGCGTCAATAAATTAATTTATTAAACTTTGCGCAATTTGGAACGCTGCTAGTGCTAATGTATATATATTTTTATATTTGTATTGTTACTGTAATGTACGTATATACGTCCCTGAAGTGGCCAGGATGGCCATGGGTGGCTAACGAAAAGGGGGGTCTCGTCATAGCCTATACACACAGGGGGTCTCCTCTCGTCATAGGGGGTCTCGTCATAAACCCCTGTATGACTCCCTATGACGAGACCCCCTGTGTGTACGTAATTTATGACGAGACCCCCTCCCCCCACCCTGTGTATGTGCTATGACGAGACCCCCTATGACGAGACCCCCCTGTGTATAGGCTATGATGAGACCCCCCTTTTCGTTAGCCACCCATGGCCATCCTGGCGACTTCAGGGGTACTACCCTGTGTACAGTACAGTACACCACCTACCTTGTTGAGCAAACGGACCTGTAATTGATGGGGGTTCCATCGGTCCAGTGCGTCTGGTTGACGCGACCGTCGATCCCCACCCAGATATAGTACGGCCTGTCGCCTCCCTCCCACGCGTACGGGGAGGCCAAGTTTCTCACATGAACGTTCTCCTCTGCGTCGTGGATGCTGGCAAGCCTGCCGCCGGCAAACTGCCTTAAAAATAGGGCAGTACATTAGTGTAGTTTGTCTTTTGTCTTACATTACATTTATGCAAATTACGGTAAGGTAAAAGCCTAATAGCAAAAATATATAATTCTGCTTAGGGGAAGAATGGACGACTTAGTGTAAACGCACAGAGCATCCCTGGCAGATATTGGCCCCAATTTATTGGGTATTTGAAATATGGTTTCGTAAAATTATCGATTTTTACGAATCCAATTAATTGGATTTATCCAATCTTTTGGATTCGTAATATCCATTATAATGGTTTCGTAAAACCCAATGTAATGGTTTCGTAAAACCCAATTAATTGGATATCCAATAAAATGGTTCCGTAAAACCCAATGTAATGGTTTCGTAAAACCCAATTTGGATATCCAATTAATTGGATATTTCAAATACCCAATAAATTGGGGCCAATATCTGCCACGGATGCTCTGTGCGTTTACACTAAGTCGTTCATTCTTCCCCAAAGCAGAATTATATATTTTTGCTAATAGCAGGGAAGCCAGTAGGGTTGTACGTGACTAAAAGAAGGTGTACGTGCTGTAGTATCCGCATGGTACAGCACATAGTAGTACATACAATGTACTTTATACGCTTGCACTACTTTACGTAAATGTACGTAACGTACTGCAAGTATTGACCATTTGCGCTAAGACTTTTGGGCGGTCGCGAGGTGGACCTGCGGCTGCGGTATTAGCGTAAGCTTAGATCGGTCGACATCGCTCAATTGTCTGGGAGTGTGGAAAAACATGGGAGAAAGAAAAGACAACAAACGACCATCTCGACGACCACGTCAGCACGGTCTGACAGCTCACACTACATAAATACCGCGGGGCCATCTCGCGACCATTCGTAAGTGTTAGCGCAACTGGTCAATCAATACAGCGCATGCATACCGACAGCTGAATTCAGCACGGTCAAAGGAGTTGAAAGTCTCCAGCAACCAGAACAGACGGTTTTCATGCTGGAGACAGTCTTTGACCGGAAACGGAATGAAGCGCCCAAGCGCCCTCGCGATTGCAGTGACGTCATCGCACGTCTTCGGCTCCAAGTTGATTTGCCGTCGGATTCGCAGCAGTTGAAGTGCTGCAAGAATAGTTCGGTAGAACAAAACAGCTACAGTAGCGAGGCTATTTTAGCGTATGTAGTGTTCAAATTTTTAGTATTAGGATGAGCCTGCCTGCATCGAAATAAACGTCCAGTTTACAGAGAGAGTTAATGAGGATTGAATGTGTATCTGTACGCATACTGTATATGTGTGCAAGTTGTTGTACGGTACACGGTCCTACTGTAACCTGTGGTGAGGCGTGAGGGTGGTGCGCCAAACTCACGGTTGGTAGAGTGGCAGCGGCATTGGCGGGGGTGTAACACACATACAGTAGGTATAGGTATATTTGAAGGCAATTGCGAGGGAATTCTTTGTCTGGTGGGCGACATGTACATGTTGTTGTACGTACACGTAGCTCAATTGGATCGAGCATTGGCTAGGGGCCAAGGCCAAGGGTTGTGGGTTGGTACCGCTGCGCTGCCCCAATGGAAAGTTCCTTACTTCCCCTACTGTAGAGGTTGGGTGGGGCTTCCGCTCACTTTCACGAGTCACGACATGAACCGCTGCAGTATACAGTACGTTACTCAGGACAAGATGGAACAGTCCGTTACTGTACGTTACTGTTCATTTTACTCTTACCATCACTATTGGCACTGGAAGGTTGGATAAGGTAAAGAGCTGAGAGAAAAGACACGGCGGCGAGTTCGGCCAACATGCTGTTTGAGCTCGAAGAAATGGCGAATGATTCAATAAACTTTGCTTGGACAGAAAAGGAATCGGCGTTCCTTTCCCTGGGCGTGGTTACTGCAAACAACATCAGTGTATAGCCCGTCTTTTGTATTGCATCGTATATAACCTGGCATGTCGGCCAATCATTATTGGGTTTGGGTGGTATGGTATGCATGTACGTACATAGTACCTACCTACCGTAGGTAGGTATAAAAAACCAGTATAGTAATATACCCATTCATATACTCCAGTATACTCTCCGATACAAATACAATAAATAAGTATCCAATATTACCAAATACTCTCCCACACACCACTGGAATACATAGTTTCGCAGAACGGAGAGGTGCGTACAGTATGGTACTGTATTCAATGTATATATATATATATATATATATATATACGTACGTACATGGGCTCTTGGTACGTACTACGTAAACGTACCTCTGTATGTACTGTAAAGTAGGTTTTCATGGCATGTGCGTGGTATCGTCAATTCATAATCAAGACAAAGCAGTATCATGACCACATTGTTACCAAATTCTAAAATAATTACTACGGTATATATACTGGCCCGCCCTGGTACTGTCAATGTGTGCGAGAGGCATTGAAAGCAATGACTACAGAACAAACTAAGTCTAAAATACAAAAGCTACTACAGATTTATGCGCACTTTCTATAAAATTGCGAGGTTTTTACAACATCTACAATGTTCATACACAAGGTGCTTTATGGTGATAGGTTTTTATTAGCAATAATTTTTAGAGGCGTTCACCATTAACATTAAACAAACTCACAACCAAAAGCGATAAAATAAATGTTTGCAAATAACGATACCTTAAAGGGGATCTGGCGGGAAAGTTTGTATGGGGAGGCAAATTTCGAATTTTTAACTTTTGATAGCACCTACCTATGTAAAATCGCATCCTCTTTCGATCTAACCCCCTGTTCTGGAGCCGATTTTGCCTCTGTGAGGCGGCGCCCCAGTTAGAAGCTCGAAATAGGCCAAAGTGTTGCGAAATCCCCTTCCTAACTGGGGCTCCGCTTCACAGAGGCAAAATTGACTCCAGAATGGGGGGTTAGATCGATAGAGGATGCAATTTTACGTCTGATAGGCCCCTCAGAAGTCAAAAATATGAAATTGGCCCTTACCGTACTAAATTCCCGCCAGATCCCCCCTTTAATGAAACACTTTTATTGGAAGGGAAGGTGATAACCGCCGGCATCAATAAAATAGCGGGATCAACTTCTCGGGACCACTCAGAAATTGAAACGCAAATCGTGGCTAATGGGTTGTTAAAACATGTGCATTCTATTCTGTTCGCAGATTTATTGCACGAATAAATTCTCACTCATGCATAATTTTTTTCATCCAACAGCCGCACACTATCACTATTAGACGGATGTTTTTTGGAACAGGTCTATGTAAGGTGCATGCATAGTGCAACGTGCATGCGGTGCGATTATGTTGACCCGTTGGGATATGTCGTGTTATTATAAGACGATTTATATAGACCTGATTCTCATCGGTAATGAAGATGACATGTCCGGTGATGACATGCGGTGTGTTTCGGTGCTACATACCTCTGTTGGAAACAAGACAGGGACCGCCGGGTCACGCCAGATCCCCCTTTAAAAGACGAACTACCTTTCAATTGATTTATTGAAAAAACATGCCGTAAATCGGCTAATATCCAAACGATATACTGTACATCATATGATGGGGCTGAATTTATTGGGCTATAATTCACCATCTTCATTGCTTCATTGTGTAGCCTCATGCTCCTTAGTTTCCAACTGTTCATCATCTTCATCCAGTGGAGCTGAAGCCATGGTTGTTGTTGAACTATGGTCAGTTGGTATCATCGGATCCAAGCTTTCATATGAAGGGGGTGGTGGGAGTACGGGATGATCATTGGCATATCTAGTGGTATGTCCAGTCTCTGAAAGTCCGACAGCTGCTGTAAGAGCAGGTTGTGGCTGCACAGCCGGGTAGATTTGTTGTTGATTACCACCACCACTGCCATAGGCGAGTTGAGTCGGCCCCACACTTACACCTGTGGCTGAATAGTTGACTTGCTGCTGGCCAGGGCGACCAAACGATTTCCGCTGGGCCATTACACTGAAGTAGTAACTCCTCGCTTGCATCACAATGATGACAAACAGCACACCAGTCACCAGGTAGCCCAACTGGAGTAGTATCGAGAAAAAACTCAAGAAGGTAACGAATCCATCTGCACTGAACAGCGCAATCATAAACATTACCGCAAGGGCTATCAGAGACACTAAATGGATCACCAACACTACGCTCTTTAGGCCCACGTAAGGCAGGACCATGTTGGGTACTTCTTTCTTAAAGGCCAGGAATAACATGACTATGGTCAGCAGCAAGAGAAACATGACGGTGATGTAGACGACCAGGACAACTGGGGTGAGGCTGCTTGAGGAAATGCTGTAGATGAAAAAGAACAGGATGGCAACAGTGAAGAAGGCATCAATAACAGCCACTATTAGAGAAGTCCTTGACTAATTGGGCAGCATCTGCGTTCTTGGCTGATTAATCGGGTAATTAGCAGTGTTTCCAATCATAATTAATTATTATTTTCAAGGGAACTATAATTAGTTTGTTGAAGTAAACCTGTTCTCTCTGTAGACAGTACCCTAGGTGTAATATTGTAATTGTTGGCACTTGGCAGGATGCCGCCTGTATAGGCGTCATATAATGAGATGAGAATGCGACTATTATAGTACGTACACGTAGACAGTAGTTTAGTTTGTTAAAATGTTGTGTGAACATTGAATGAAGGTGGCAGGCGGTTAACGTGGGGCAAAATCGCTTATATAGGGAAAAAATATGTCCAACCCTGTATTGCGGATTGTTTTACAATACCCCTGCAATACATGGTTCTCATCTCGAAACTGTATCTCAATTCTCAGCGTGTACATACACTTCTGCCGTTCTGTGGTCTCTGCTTCATCATTTCACTGCTCTACATAGGTACAATAAATAGCCTCAAAATAACAACCTGGCTGAATTGTTGTAAGTCTAAGTACTGCCAAAGGGTGGACGGATTTGCCCCATAGGAGGTTTTCCCCACACATAGGCTGCAATTATTTCAACAATTGTGTGAGTGTTTGCTTTTCCTCGCTGCTGTTAGACTGTTTATTTTGTACTCAAGGCCTGTGTGGGCTTGGCTTAAAATTCATTAAACCGGATCTTTATTTTTGTATCATTGCTTGCTTTAGTCCTGATATTGCAATTAGTGGTACAATCCCAAAATAAAAAAGCACACCTGCGACTATACAGTACGACCTGCACATAAACAATGCAATGTTCAGTTCACAGTTTATTTTATTCAGTAGTCCATGATAATAAGTAAGTATATAGAAGTGTAGTAGGCTACATAGCATCACAATTTCGTGCTGAAATAGGTGCCCTCTTCCTCTTCAATTTCTTTCACGGCTGGTTCGCAGTATTGTACTTGAACCTGATGAGGTTCCAGTGGAATCGACTTGTCTGGGCGAAAGTGCGACAAATCGGCGAGCTTACTGCGTCCAAACTCCAGTGAACTTTGCTTTTGGTTTCCTGCGGGTGTTGACGTATTATCTGTGGTTTCGGAGGAAGCTGCTTTTGTCCCATTTTGCATGAGTAATGTGACAACAGAGGAATCAAGAGTTGATAGAGTAGAATTTGGAGTTTGACGAGTTTCTTGGTTCAATACTGTGGCAAAGCCATTTGTACCAGTCTTGGAATTTGCATTTTGCTCAATGCGAATATGGTCGTCTGTCCAAAACGTGTCACTTCTCCCAATTTGCAAATCCACTCCACTTTTCTTTCCAGAAATTCTCGCAACTTGTAAAAGGAGGGCTCTTCTTGCCTTCACAATTGTAACAACATATATTAGGCCAATTATTTCATAAATAAAATGCAGACAAAATAGAAGAATCGGGATCCAGAGATGAATAGGAGGGGTTTCCGTCCAGCTTTGCACAATGATCCAGCATTGAACAGACATCCATGCAATGTTAAAGGGCAAATGCGGTAAAGATTTCTTATAGTGAAGACCAATGAGAAGACCAAAATTGTTTGACATTTTCTTTTTAGTGAACTAATGTGGTTTTATCATTTAAATCGTCCCCACTCAATCGTTGACTGTTGACTGCAATTTTATTTGCCTCTTCACAGAGAAAACCCCTTTAAAATCACTGAGAGAAGGGATGAAATCAAACTTTGCTCATCTGTTCCTAGGCCTATAGCATAGGGTGACTGCACTATGGGCACACATCTTTTCAACATCCACCCTTTAACAACCAAGGCTATGGACTGCAAAAGAATGAAGGGTGTGGTCCATGCTATTGGCTTTCTCATTGAGCCAGCCAATAGGATTATAGCAGCAACAAAAACGCACAGAAAAGTTGTCACAAGTAGAAAACAAAAGTAACCATGGTAAACGACGGCTGTTGCAAGGTAGAAAATGGTTGCAGTCATGTGCAGCAAGAGTGATACAATTGCAACGATTTTGACACCAGTTGATGTGGAACAACAAGCCATGTTTAACAACATTGAACGAAAAAGTGAAGTGATCCAATAAAATAATTTTAAAAAAGAACACAGAAGTCAATCAGTCATTGTGCCAAAAGATTTGATGAAATGAATTGGCAACAAATGTGCAAGAATGTTTATCCAAGTAATTATCCCAAGAATCAACTCAATTTGTGCAGCGTTCCACAGAACGATTGCTGTCCATTACCACGAAACATAGCCTTCTACAGTAATGCTACACCCAAGTGCTATTCTTGTTTTCACTCTCATCTGGTTCTGGTATGAAAGCCGTGTTTGAGTACTCCGGCCCAAGCTGCTGCAAGTTGATTTTTGCTTTTCGATGATGGCGATTTCTGCTTCTGACTTTTCCTTTCGATGCTGCTTCAAAGTGCTTCCTAGCTCGAATTACAATGGCTAGAAACAGCAGCCCACAAACCATGTAGAGTAGATGGTACAGCAAGCCCAAAACGTTCAACACATATGCAACTTCGTTCTGTTCCTTTGAACCAGCCACTCCAGAATAGGCATATCCCATTATTGCGAACACATTAAAAAATAGCATCACAGGTCTCAGAATCAGATAATAGAGAAGGTTGGAAGGGCTTGAATCACTCTCAGTTGCCACCTTCCACAGCTTTCTAATGCACAGAAGTAACAGCACCAACAGCAGAACAATGAACAGTTCGAAGTATGTTCCAAAGATAATAATGACCAGAAGATAAAACACAGTGCCAATCATATGAAGAATTCCATCACATAGGGCTGTGCATTGTAGCTGCTTGTCGATTTCTTTAGGGCAGCATGAATTACTGTTATTTGACGCCATATTGCAAACTTTCCAACTGTTTTTCAGCTTTAACCCTGGACAAGCTGATTTGCCTACCTTTTGCAACTTTAAGACTCCGCAGCCCAAGCCGTTTGTCAACACAGTAGAACACAAACTGCAAAGCACAGTTTGTTTGTCGTTTGTGTGCATTGTTCAGCACGTGTCATTCTGCTTGTTATCTCATTTTGACATGAACTTGCAGCCCCTTCACAGATGAGTACTTTCCAAAATCAAGGCTTGGTAGAAAATCAGAGCTAGCTCATGCAGCTCTTCACCTACTATCAAGCGCAGACTGAATGCATGCATACATGTAGATGTTCATGACGTGCTGTATCACAAACATTTATTGTGTACAGTACTGTTTATTCCAGATCACAGAGAGAGCATCAGAATTTCGAAGAGTTGCTAGCACAGCCAGAGAGCAGAAAAAGAAACCAAAACTACACTCATACATATGTACTATACCTATATGTATGTAATGTACAGTCCCATGCATAAAAAACAAAAAAGTCAGTCAGTCAGTAGTGCTTTTTCCTGCGGAAGCAGATTTCACTGATGGTTCCTTGTCCCCTCCTTTCTGTCCCTCTTTTTCGTCTTCTTCATCTTCTTCTTCCTGTCCACGACCCTTCTCAATTCCATCCTCCTCATCTTGCAACTCCTCTTCCTCAGCCTGTAGCTTGGATTCATCACGACTTAGCTCTTCCTGAGAGTAGATGCACAGCTCCTTGCTCATAGCCTCCAAACCCCCAGCCAGCTCCACGACAGCGCGTACAGTAAACAAGAACTGATCTTTAAATACAAAGAGAAAACTCACAATAATATTTTCAGAAAATACCTACATATCTGTAACTGGGGAATTCATGAAAATTTGCCTATAGGAGCGTTTTCTTATGACAAATCTTTTAAAACAAAATGTTTTATAGCCAAAAAATTCCCCGTTTTGAAAAGCATTCTATCTGAGGAAAGATCATCAAACAATATTCCCATCTAAAGTAGTGTGTTGGTTGACTAATCAGTCGCATTGCTTACAGGCATTGTAGACAGCAAACGGCAGCTGACCCCTCACAAATTTCATCACTTCCAGCACATCTGGGATGCGTCCATCTCCACTAATGTCCATTATCTTCTTGCAGATTAGGAGCGTTGCTAAAAAAAATGCAGAGAAAACTCCTCATCCTATGGTACTTCAGTCTGATAAAACAATCATTTACCATCATAGATGCATGCAAGAAAGACAGAGTGACCTACATAACCCATCTACGTACCAGGAAACTCCAAAAATATGGGATAACCATATTGATAAAAATTTTTCTGTGAATCAGTTCGTTTCTTGATTTCATCCCTAAAGTTTGTAGTTTTACAGTACAGTACCCACCCAGAACTCCAGTTCGTCCACATCCATCTGAGCAGTGTATGGTGATCGGCCATTGGTCAGTACTCATGGATGCATTCCAGGCTGTGGCTTCTTTGCGCCAAGTGTCTGCTTTCCTCACCGTGGTCACTACCAGATCCACATAGTTGGACATGCCATCCTAATTAAAAACAATTCCAGAGTTGATTTTGTTATTTGGTATGATCAAGTGTGACTGTATGTACAAATCTTAATTCTGCTCGGGGGAAGAATGGAAGTTGTAGTGTAAACGAGAGTGAGCATCCCTGGCAGAGATTGTTCACAATTATTTGGGTATTTGAAATATCCAATTAATTTTTGGGTTTTACCTCTGGCCATGTGCAGCTGGCATGAAGAGCGAAACGCCTTTCTGTGCAGAACTGAAATTGCATCTTGGTGAAGTCGAGCTGAGGTTTGTCCTTTTCAATCTCACCCCACCATGAGTGCTCCCCTCCTCCTCCAGGTGCATGCAGACGTTTCACAGTAACCTTCTGGTCATAGTCTCCCTCGGTCTTCGGTTGGTCAGCATCAGTCTGGTTGCCGTAGTTATCTCTCTCAGTCTGGCCGCTTTTGGTCAGGCTAACCTCTGCAAGTTGTTTCTGTTTGTCTGGTTCCGATTTCATATCGATAAAGTAGTCCACACAGCCACTGTCTTCCTCATTTTCAGTCTGCGTGAGAAATTGTACATTTGCATGTGTACCTACTGTACATAGCTCCCTCGTTTTCTTCTGGAAGGCAGAAATTAAGTGTAATGTGACTGCATGCATCCAGTACTGTACCCTAAGCTTTAAATTCAAGTATACATTTGCATAGGCCTGCATACATTTTGCCAGATTCTGATGATGCAGAGTGAACCCTCTTGCCAGAGTGTACTCCAGAATTTTCCCAATGTGTACGCTGTGGGCGTTCGAGCACCGATCAAGAAGGCACCACCAGCAGGCAACCTGATCTGATGGGAGAAACTACAAAATACAAGCAATCGAATGCCCTTTTTAAACAGGGGTATGTATGACCCAGAGACCAACATTTTGGATCAACTTGCCATCCTCTTCTGACTTGGCTGTTTTGTGACTTTCTCGACGCTTCTTTGTCCCTTGCTCTTTCTTGTGCATGTCGATGTAGTCTCGTACAACTTTGTATTCCTTCTCTTCATTGCGAGCTGTGTACTTGTGGTGGAATTCATCTGGCGTGTACATGGTGAAAATCATTTGAACCTGCAGCACCCAAACAGCTTTGTCATTATCAGTGATTTGCATATAAATGTACCTACCTAGTTTACTAAGATTATTTTTATACCGGGTGTTTACTCGAATATGTCACCTCAAAAATGCTCATAACTTCTGCATTAATGCACGGATTTCAACCAAAATTTTTGTATTATAATCCTGAGAATTTAGGAAACAAGCATGCAAAATTTCATTAGTGTGTCTAAAGTACGAAGGGAATTACGAAGCCTGAAACTTTCGGGTCAAAATTGGCAGTGGAGTGAAAAGCGCTCGATTTTTGAAGTCCACATGGAAGGAGGTGTGCTGTTCCGCTCAATTCAAGCATCCATTCGGATCTTCTGCAGCTTCCACTGGCAAAATACGTATAAAGGGAGCATTGCCATCATCGCTCTGAGTCTGAAAGGAGTCTTCTCCAGAGTATTGGAGACGGCTGCACAAGCGCTGGAGAACGGAGACAAAATCGGACCTGAAACGGCGTCGCTTGTTACTTCGTTAATAGTGCATGTACAGTACTGAAATTTTGCATGCTTGTTTCCTAAATTCTCAGGATTCTAATAAAAAAATTTTGGTTGAAATCCGTGCATTACTACAGAAGTTATGAGCACTTTTGAGGTGACATATTCGAGTAAACACCCTGTACCATCATTCATCATGTACTGAGGCGACTGCACTTTTATCTCAGAAGTACCTAGGTACTAACTGAGCATTGTACCGAGCTTGGTTTTTACACATTATTCTAATTAATTAAAATATTGAAATAACCTTTCTGTCAGCTTCCAGCTTTGCCCTCTCTTCCTCTTTTTTGGACTCCTCCTCTCTTTTCTTCTTTTTCTTCGGCACCACCCTGAAGCAGTAGAAAAGCAAGCCGACAAGAGCCACTACGAGAATGATGACCCCAATGCCTGCGCCCACGATGATTCCAGCCAGCGCTGGAGTGGAAAGACCAGAAGAAGGACCGGGAGTTGCTAAAATACAACGCAGATGAAAATACCAGTACAGTGTGTGTGGAGTCTGAGGCCTGAGCTTAGCTTAGTACCATTGGGATTGACTGTGGTGAGTGATGAGTCTTCCACCCACAGGGACAGTGTGATGGTAGTTGGCGTTGGGGGACAAGTTCGGAGTGTGATGTTGCATGTGCGTTTGGAGCCGCTGATTCCTCCAGCCATTTTGTGCACAACCTCATGTGGGAAAGAAACCAGGGGCCATCGCAGTGGTGTACAGTTGATGGAGCTGTTGTGATTGCCAAGGGTCATGTTCACATCAGAGGTGTTCAAAACTGAACAACAATAATAAACTATGTATTATTATGCAACATTATGTACTACTGTAATGTTTCGTGTATAGCCCCCTGGGGCTATATGATCGGTAAGCCCCGATTAGGGGGGGCTATATTCGAGGCGGGGCTATACAAAAGGGGGGGTTATATAAGAGGGCATTTTGCATTAGTGACCAAAGTAAGGTTATTTGACCCCCTGAACTCGTTTTTATGGCTTATTTTGCCTTTACACAAGCTAAAGTGGTCTAAAACAGGCTGCTCTTGCGCAAAAATTATCATTTTTGACATGGACTGACCATTTCTGCTGAGGTGGTCAAGAGGGGTGAAAATCAAAATGTATCCCAAACTGTCCCAAATGATGCGCAATCAACTCCTATGGCTAGAAACACGTCGAAAACGCTGTTTTTAGCTGTAAAAACCTTCGTTTTCGTCGTTTTTCGCGGTCTTTGATATGGGGCTATATACGAGTACAAATGACGATAGGCACCGATTAGGGGGGGGGCTATATACGAGGGGGGGCGATATTCGAGGGGGGGGGGCAATACACGAAACATTACAGTAGTCACTTTGTAGGTGATGCATTACGTTTACCAATGTACTACATAGGGTACATACCTCCATTCACCACTAGGAACTCCCATCTGTATGTATCGCTTGTTGTTTTAGCTGTGCAGTATATCTTTGAGAGTTGCTCCTTGTGCAGAGCTGAAGGCCACTGCCAGCCGACACGGCAACCACCACCAAGAGTCACGCCGTTTTCCTGCTTGCAACTCCACGACACCGAATCACAGCCACCAATGGGATTGTGTTTCTTCAGCACCAGTGTGGGTACATCTGTTGTTGAGATGACTTGGCCCCACTTAAGGTCACCTTCCCACAGAGAGCTCTTCATCCAATCTTCACAGTCAAACAAACGCAGGGCCGCACTTACTACACGTATGTACGTACTACAGTAGATACAAAGTGGGTCCAAACAGGAGCAATCTACAGGGTGTCTCATAATAAACCGTCCACCTTCCCGTGCATGTAACTCTGGAACCACACCATAGGTTTTAATGCGGTTTTTTGTATTTTGTAGGCAAGGCTTCACCTGAGATGTGTAAAAATTTAGCTTTCTAGGCCCAGTGGAAGCTGCTCAAACACCTTTTTCCTCCAGCGGTCAAAAACAAGGTTATTCGAACTGGTAGTGCCAATTTAGGGGTAATTTTATGCATGAGTCATAATAAAATTGGCCTCGTAATGAATAAAGATGTCCCAAAATGCTAGGAAATGTGTATCTCATGCATTATCCCAGTGCCAGCATAGCAAACGCATGAAACAGGATATCTTGAAAAACTAAACCGATATTTTCTCAATAGTAAAGGAAAACGTCGACTTTGAGCTTCGAGATTCAAACCGTCGTTGTCTCCGAAGTATGTGAAACACATAGTTGAAATTTCGTGTACTTAACCTGTTGAAGCCTTGGCTATAAAATACAAAAAACCGCATAAAAATCTAAGATGTGGTTCCAGAGTTACATGCACGGAAAGGTAGACGGTATATTATGAGACACTCTGTATGTTTGTATGTTCATCCTTTCTGGCTTTCTGGGGTTGAAGACATGAACTTGTAGAGCATGTAAATAGTGAGTAAAATTCACAGGTGAGTCAGTGTCAGGAAAAAACACAATTTGAAATCCCAACCCTAGGGTACGCAAGTATGTACAAGGTATCTTTCCCTAAAACAGGGCCGGGATTAGAGCATGTCTAATTAACCATTAACCTCTAGTCAAAACGCTGTAGGAGTCCGTGGCGAAACAAGAACTCCTAAAGTTTAGGAGTCTGAACTTTCTCTAGTAGTTCTTGCTTTATTTTCCGATAATAAAGCAAGAACTACTAGAGAAAATTTTTCCCGGGTTTTTCCGATAATAAAGCAAGAACTACTAGAGAAAGTTCAGACTCCTAAACTTTAGGAGTTCTTGTTTCGCCGCGGACTCCTACAGCGTTTTGACTAGAGGTTAATGGTTAATTAGACATGCTCTAATCCCGGCCCAGCGTGATGGTTTACCTAGGTAGGTGTACGAACAGCAATAATGTACTGTATGTACATACCTTCACATTTATCTGAGTTTGTCAGTTGATCATAAGCGGTTTCACCACATTTGGTCACTTTTCCATCTGGCCCGCACAGCTTCGGAACGGAATCGTGTATGGGCTCCAGAGATGGTTGGGTTGTGCTCACGCATGGTCCAGTGGCACTGCCACTGTCCCCGCAAGCACAACTGGTGACATCTGTTCCATTCTTTCCCTTCAGACTACAGTAGAGGCCTCCCAACTTCCAACTGTAGGTTCTGTGCAGATTCTTGCCAATTTCGGAGCAGCCTGAAATCAGAAAGTATAAATGAGGGCCTTAAACCATTGAACCATATTATAAGATAAAAGCTGGATGACCTGTCACACAATTACGTATTTCCCCTAATGACAAATACCCCACCTGAAGTCTCAAGGGTAGTGCTATCCAGCTCTACTTTGACTACATTGGAGTTTGGGCAAGTGAGGTTTATGCTTCCTCCTTTTCTGGGGATTGCAGTGGGGTTCTGATCCTCATCCAGCATGACATAAGTCGCTTTGATGTCCATGGCTCTCTGAACCGTTAGCGTCTGATTGGGTGGAGGCATGCAGAAAGTGACTGTTTTCTTGCAATCTGCAGTGGTTGAATTTGCATCACTGGTTGTGTTGACAAAGTTTGAAGCAAACTTGTCAAGCCATGTGGGCCAGTTGGTGCAGGCAATGGTGCCGTCTGACTGGAGCTGCATCTTCAGCTGGTCAATGTCTTCCCCTGAATCCACGTCATACATTTTGTTTACTAATACGTATGTGCAAACTACAGTGTACCTTGCAATGTCTCAAAATTTGAACCTACAGTACAGTACCTACCTACCTACGTATGTTACTACAGAGTACCTTCGTTGATTGCGTATATGTAGAAGTGCCAATGTGCTATTTGCGATGCAATTTCTAGCATGCAGAAGACTTTGGATTCATTGGGGCCATTTCTGTTCAGTTGTATTGCTTCGATTTTCCATCCATTGCCACAGTCTCCTGTTAGGCTTTTGTTCTTCAGGCCTCCAGCTTCAATTGTGAAGAGTGAGCAGCTCATTTTACCACGTTTGCACAGCATCTTTCCAGGGTCATCAGATAACTGGAGATGGTATTCTGTCTCCCTTTCTCTGAGAATGATGAGGCTTCTATATCGGAGGGTAGTATCAGTCCAAACTTTTTCCCACTCTAGAAATAATTAGTGACCTTAATCATACACATGTACGTATGTAAGTATTGGAAAAAGGACGACTTAATAGGATGGACAGATAGCAGGCATTGGCATGTTCTTCATGGACTGGTTTGGTGACTAACGAATCATATTGAGTCGAATGCATTTTAAACGCCTGGTTGGTCCCAGTCAAAAAATTGAACAGCGTAATTAAGAATAATTACGTACAGTATATAAGTAAAGTACAGGGTGTTCACTTTGGGTAGACCATGTCGTTTGGGGTTATAACTCGGGAACCACAAGGGTTAAAACGCTGAAAATTTTCTTGCAGATACCCAAGAATATGCCTAACCTTGTGTTAAAATTTCGTCCCAAAACTACGATCTGAACATAAGATATTGGTACCTCAAGTTTCGACCACGAAAATCACAAGTTTTTGAATCGCAGCCTGGTGTTCGCCCTATCTGACTTATCCCAACTCGTTATTTCAAATTTTTTCTTCAGGGCAAGCTATGTTTTAGTAATCTGAAGGTTCCCTTGAACTGAAAATTAATATTCATGGTGTTTTCAGGTGTTGGCTAGCGTTATGATGAAAATGTCACAAGAATTCTCTGAACACCAAACTTGCGATTCAAAAAGTTGTGATTTCCGTGGTCGAAACTTGAGGTACCAATATCTTATGTTCAGATTGGAGTTTTCGGACGAAATTTTAACACAAGGTTAGGCATATTCTTGGGTATCTGCAACAAAAATTTCAGCGTGTTAACCCTTGTGGTTCCCGAGTTATAACCCCAAACGACATGGTCTACCCAAAGTGAACACCCTGCATGTACTATCATCAGACAGCTTGTTTACCAGTTGGCGCAAATTGCTTATTCTTCACTTCCACCAGTATAGTGGCATTGGCAAGCATCGCATGGCATTCATCTTTTTCTGGTGGTAGTTTGCTTGGGTAAAGTGTCCACGCACCAAACTGAACGAGTGCGTCAACTTGACAGTCAGTGGGTATACAGGAGCAGGAAGTTTTAGTGGGGAGGGCGCAGAATGCATTGCTCTGGAAAACAAAACGTTTGGCACATTGTATATGCAAGATTATTGTTTAGAATTACATTGGTGTTGGTGCGGTGCGTCGTGTGTGGGGGAAATTATTTTAGGACCACCAAAGGCGAACATTTTCCTGCCTTGTGATAAGTAGCGATTATACAGTAGTATTCATACTGCAGATATTGTAACGCAGGACAGGATGGAATAGTCCTAAGCAATTGAAATATTAGATTAGAAATTGAGCTGTAAAGTCAGATGGGGTCGTGCGCTTATTGGGCCGAGGGGCGTAATCTCGTACTGCGCTGCGTATTCGACTCCACGCACTGGCTGCCCAATTTTTTCAAACTGCTTCTCTTGTCCTAGCATCTCATTGCAGATACAGGATGATTTATTTCTCCTGGATGATTTTGATTGCCAATTTCAACAGGTTACCCTGCACCGATTTCGCTCGAATTTTGCCCACATATTTCCGAGCGTTTACCATTTACTTGGTAAAAATTTCGAGTTAAAATGCTGCACTGGAAGTGAGAAATACAGCAGAGAAAATGAGACCACAATTTTTCAACATTTTCACCATAACTTTTGACTACTGCTAATTTCTCCCATCAAAATTTTGGAAAACATGGCAAGTGGCATGCTGCAATTTTTTCAAATGGTAAACGGCTTTGTATTGTCTTTGTAGACCCTTTTTCCTTCTCAACAACCCCAGAAAGAATTCGAGAGTCATCAAATCAGTGATTCTGGCTCATCAGCTGAGGATGCAGCACTGATGAGGCATGAGCAGCACTGCTGAGGAATGAGACAATCTCCAAGCAATGCCACCAAAGCTGTCAATGTTTTTTTGGCTGCTTATTGCTTAGGTTCCATCTTGCTAAAACTGTTTTTCCCCTAGGAAAGAGCCGCTGGGCTCCAAAAAGAGTCTTTCAATCATTTAGCAGTAAAAAGTTAGTAGAAAAAGCTCGAAATTGCAATTTTGAAAGGAAGGGGAAATTCTGACCACACCAATACAGTATTTCACCTCGAAATTTTTACAAAGTAAATGGTAAACACTCGGGTATATGTGGGCAAAATCGGTGCAGGGTAACCTGTTGAAATTGGCAATCAAAATCATCCAGGAGAAATAAATCACCCTGTAATAGTATACATACACGATACAGTATACACGTTACATCGCTACCGGGTAGGTGAAATTCTTTTTGGTGAGAAAGCCTGCAGTAGCATTGTCTTTACATCCGCATGGATAGGTGGCCCCATTGTCACTCATATTTCTGAAGGAGGATGGTAGCGTGATGTCATCGCCCCACTGCCCATTATTGCATGCCACATCGTAGACACCGCCCTTTCTGTATCCGAGTGAAGGCTGGCCAAACTCATCCCAGAACGTCTTATAAGTTGGCGTAATGCCTGTCCATGGATTTGATGGGTTTTTGCAAATCTGCGCCATCGCTGGTGTGGCAAGAAACGGTCCTGCGACCATAGCATATAGGGTGATGATGATGTGGAACAATCTCCATGTTCTTGTGCAAGGAGTCCAAGGGCTGCATGTTTTCTGGTTCAAGCCGGCTTCTTCTTTCTGTGGGCTCGGTTTCGCTCTTCCGCTTGCTCCGGCCTTCCTTCGTCTCTTCTTCAAACTGGAACTGAACGTCATCTCACCCGTGATGCTGGCTGCATTCCTGATGGTGTCCTTGTTTTGCGGTGGGCATGTAATGTGCATCGGGTTGCCACTGTCAGTGTTGGTCTCCGCTCTTCTGGCCGTCCTACATTCTGCATCCATCTGGTAGTTATGGTGGCTCCTGGGTGGGTTAGTGATCAGCTCCTCTCTTGTGCTGTCCTGTCTCTGCAGGTGAGTGGTGAGTGTTCTTTGCTGTGCTGTGCTTTCTGGTCTCTGCTGGCTCCAGGTCCATGGATCGATGGGTCTGCATGCGTGTCTCTGTCTGCCTTTCTTGTGGTCGCGTTGACTGCTAGTGACATCCGCTCTCTTTTCTCTCTGGGCCTCTTGCTTCTCCATTTTGTCGCCGCTTCCAGTCAGAAAAAAGACGATCCCACCACGCTCGAAGAAGAAAGAAAAAGACTGACGCGGCTAAACGACTGTCGATCTGAAAATAATTTTGTTGAATGTTGAAGGTGACTGAATGCGGAAATGAAAACTGGGGTATGTCAGCCTGAAAGGTGGTCCACTGACAGGAAACTCGACTGTCTACCGAAGAAGCACATGATACGATTATCAAGTGTACGTACAGCCTCCGTAAATATTGTTGCTTGCCTTTTGTGGTGCTTTCACTTTCCGAAGATCCACTTGAAACAAAAGGACTTTATCCGCCTACCACACGTCAACGTATCAGGCCTTCAACTCGTGAACCGAACAAACAACGAGGCACGTAAATAACTCGAAACCACAACAAGTTCACCTTGTTATAAACACCTAATTATTAGAGCTCTCACGGGTACCCGGACCCGTAACCCGGACCCGGAAAAACCCGGCTTTTTTGGCTACCCGGACCCGGACCCGGACCCGGAAAAAAGGGCGAAAATCCGGGTCGGGTTCAAGGGGTAAAATTTTGCACAATTTGGCCTTTCTGCTCAATACAGTTTGAGCATTTTCTGAAATTTTCTCAGAACGAGAAGGCAGTATCCTTACATTTTGACATGCACACAAAATATTGAGCTAATGTTTCAATATTGTACTACCTGGGGAGTTTGTAGTTTCTTTCGAAACGAACGTTATGTACGTATGCATGCGCTATGTAGTGTATGTACGTAGTGTACAGTACTGTACGTTTAGGTACCTAGGTACACTAGCGTAGTACGTACAGCTCAGTACATATGCCAGAGCAAATTCCTACTACCCGACCCGGACCCGTAACCCGCGGGTACATGGTTTTAAAACCCGGACCCGGACCCGAACCCGGATCAATGCAAAATGCCTACCCGTGAGAGCTCTACTAATTATGTTACGGTAACTCCGCTCAAATACAAACCTTACCGCACGACACTAAATAAACTACTAAAAGCACCATGACACACTACTCGTGTCATCCTCGGCCCCCAGGGGGAGGAGACGGAACGTATTACTATGGGTGTTGTGTACGAACTAAGAAAAAAAAAACATGGGACCAGTAATACGACCCGTAGTAACTCAAACAACGAACCTGGGAATAACTGAAATTAGCACCGTAAAACACTAGTAATAAAGAATGACACGTATGGGTGCACAGGTAACCTCGTAAGCACATGGATCACAGATCGCCGAAACAAAAATACACAACATACGGCACGAATGAAAGAAAAGTAGCCGAAAGACACGGTAGAAGAATAATGCGTATGGTCGCTCCATAAATGAGAATGATTACAGTTATGCTACATACATACCGTACATACGTACGCACCAATAAATACCCGTGTACTGTACATAATGTAAACACACTACTATTTATTCGCTGCAGTCACATAAATAACAGTTGCTAACAGTTGAAAAATTTCCGATTCCGAATAATGCGGAAGTTTAGGTAGATATAGTAGATTACTTACAGTATTATAGATTTCATGTTCCTTTCCAGATTATGCATGAGTGAAAAATAGCGGAATTATTGCGAAATTAGCTCTACATGATGGCATGGCAGTAAAAAATTACTACTATTTTGTACAATATTACGTATGTCCGTATGTACGGACGGAACAAAAAGCACCTCGCTTCCTACACTTCTAATTCTCATTCATTATTTCATTTTTTATTTGATTTTATTCGTTTGATTTTACTCATTTAAATTTATATTATTTATTAGCTGAAAATAATCATCACTGTCAGTCCACCCAAAATGACTGGTACAAGGATCGCTGTCATCCAATAGTCGACGGGTGTTTCTTCAATATTCTCTAGTCGCGGCAGTATCTCAGTAGCGCGCCAGGTGTTACAATTGTCTGAATCGTTGCAGCACTTGGTCAGAGTGTTAAAGGGGATCTGTAGGGATCTTGCGTATTTGTTTGTAGGCAAGCTTCGTATGTTTTTTTACATTTGAAGAGGTTTATACTTGTGTGGAATTTGATCCTGTTTCGATCTGATCGATTTCCATGTTTGTGGAACCGATTTTGCCTCTCTGCAATTTAGGGAACCAATTTATTATAATTACGCTCGTACCGTACAGGTGTACATACAAATATTATGTACGTGCTTCTATGAAACTTATTCCAAAAGATCTCTTCCCAGATCCCCTTTAAAGTTTTCGCCATATCTGTAAGCATAGGCCACAAGTTCTCTGTTCGGGTTGTGTTTCTGGATGCTTTTGCTGCAACTGTAGTGCTGGCAGTTACAGGTGTCTGGTGCAGCTGAGTCGATGCCGCATCCGCGCTCAATCTTCATTATGCCCCAACCGCGGTAATGAAGCTTGAGCTATAAAAAATTAACAAACAAAATCCGTAAACGCCTTTGTTTTGTACGTATGTATTGTCTGAACCAGTTGCGTTGCCGCGATGGGGTTGGTCGACAGCGACCCCGCGGTAATAACGGGGATGTCAACGTTGTTCAGTCATCTGGGAGCGGGAAAATAGCGAGTGAAAAAAAGAAGTGACAACAAATGACGTCGACGACCACGCAGGCACCGATCCAAACTCTCACTAAATTATATACCACTGGGTCGTCATTGACCAACCAACCCAATTGCGGCAAACGCAACTCGTCCATAGGATGGGCTATTTATGGGGAGAGACGAACATATATACACATCGACATGAATCGCTTCGATAACGCTTATTATGGTGGAAAAAATCAATAGCTCCCCCTAACTACTGAATCTGTCTCCCTACAAACTGGTTCTGTCCCCACATGCAGATATTCACGTAACTTCTTTGACTGACCACTGTCAGGCCACCACCGTGTAGTGTATTGAGTCATGCATAGCCAGCCCGTTTCTTCCCCAATGCATTTATACTCACACTCAGCAGGCGACAGAACATTTTTGGATGCGAACATCATGCACATCGTCATCGCCCCTTTACTGCCGCAGTCAAACTGTGTATGTTCTGTACAGAACTCAGCCCAATAACAAAACGTTCTTATTTCCGGTCCATGCCTCTACTACATGCCTTACACTTGTATGTGCACTTCGCTTGTTTCCTGTTTCTTGGTGACTTCATGTCTGTTTTTAGCGAGAAGCTCGGGTGGGTATAAGTGTGGCAATACCAAACTAGTCCCTACTAACGTCACCCTCATGGACACAGCCGAACGCCCTCATCTAGGCCCCCCCTCCTATTCTCAAAGTGATTCATGTCGATCTATATGTGTCTCCATTTTTTTTGGTCTGTGGGTGTCTTATTTACTACGTACCATGCACACTTCTATCTTTCCTTGGTGACTGCAAGGCACGGAATAGTAGGCGATGTCTGTTTCATTCAGTCTCTCTGGACACTCGCCTGGTGTCATCCCGGCAAAGTTCTGTCGAGTACAGGCCACACAGCGTAGTGAAGTAGACATGCCGAAAAGTGTCGTTAAATAAGCTGCTCCTGTTGCTAGTAAAATCGTGCTGATCATTGAAAAGATTTTCTTAAATTGACTTATGTACATATACACAGTAGCTGATGAAAATTGCCTTCAATTTTGGTCATACTTTAACTTTTCCTTGGCGCAGAATAAAGTGGTTCTTCGAAGATTCGTTGACGCATGAGGCATAACAACGGACACCATTGACCAGCGACTAAAGCATTATTCATTGTCGAACCAGGAATCACGCTTCTAAACATTATCCTTCCACTACATATTCAGTCATTCATTGGCTAACGAAACGAGTCAGTACGTCCGTACAACGTGAGCATAATCAATGTACGTATACGCACCGTAGGTACACTGTACACCTATATACTATGTATGTACATGAATGAATGAAAGTCTTTATTCAACAAGCAGATGAAAAAAGAGAGAACACACCAGTCTATAACAGCACAATGCACTGTAGACTACACAACAATGTACGGATATGTGGACACATAGTACGTACAGCATAGTAGTACCACGGAACAAGCTGTACAGACCTTAGGTGAAGATTTGTCAAACTAACAAGCATAAAAATATGTATAATACAGTGCTATACTAGGCAATAGGCTATAAATAGGCAAAGTTAAAATTTGTAAACCCGGAGGAGCGGCTCAATTTCTGAGTGTTTGCCGAGGGATGCAGAAAAAGAAGCTAGCGAGTTGGAGCGAACCGTACGCACATCAAGCTGATTCCAACAATTTACAATACGGTTGCCATAGAAAAACTAACATCAAGGTTAGAATTTTTTGCTGCAAGTTTACAACGAGATCCGGCCCTGGTTTTATTTGCATTGACGACAAGAAGATCATTACAATTTACTGCTGTGGCGCCATTCAGAAGTTTGTAACAGAAAGTAAGGTCATGGACCATACGGCGGTATTCTAAGCTATGAAGTCCTAGGAATTTGCACTGCATTTGGTATGAATGAGACACATACGGAAAAGGATGGTTGTAGTTCATAACCCTACATCTGGCACAGACACGTTGAACAAACCGTATTTGTACGCGCTCTAGCCGGCGAATGTCTTTTTTCATAAGTGGGTTCCATACCTGAGGAAAAGTTTCGAGTATAGGCCGCACAAAAATACAGTAAGCACGCACTAGTAAAAAGCAATCTGTGGACGAGAACACTCGAAATAGCTTGCCAACTGCAGTCAATGCTAGATTACTTATGCGGGCACAATGCTCAGAAAACGACAATTTACTGGTCATTATGACGCCTAGATCGCGGACAGATGTTTCATTTTGTAGTACAGCATTGTCAATGAAATAATCGCGTTTCGGATTTTTTTTACCTAAGCTGAGTACGACACATTTGCTAGAGGCTATGCTCATTTGCCACGTTTTAATCCAGCTAGAAATATTTTCTAAGGCTTCAACTAGAGGACTAGGCACATTTATGTCAGAAGAAACAGTAGTATACAGCTTTACATCATCCGCGAATAACTTAGCACTAATGGAATGTGGAACAATTTCGACCATATCGTTCACATAGAGCAAAAACAATAAAGGTCCTAGTACACTTCCTTGAATAACTCCACTGCTAACTGGCTGATAACTAGAAAAAGCACTGCCTACAAATACTCGCTGCATACGATTTCTCAGAAATGCAGAAATCCATTTTAATAAGGGTCCCTCAATACCGTAAGATTTCAATTTCAAGATTAATTTCGGATGGCTTACACTATCGAACGCTTTTTTAAAGTCCAAATAAATCGCGTCTACACACTTCTTGTTATCGATAGCATCTGTCCAAAAATCCAAACATTCTAAAAGTTGGGTGGTTACAGATTTTCGGGCCAAAAAACCATGCTGATGTTTGGTGATTAATCTATGTTGAAGCAAATATGACGTCATTTCCGACTTAACAATACTCTCTAGAACCTTACACAACACACATGTTAAGCTAATTGGCCGGTAATTAAGCACTTCAGTCACGTCCCCTTTTTTATATAGCGGGATTACATCTGCCGTCAGCCAAATTTTTGGCAGCGCGCCTTCAACAAAACTTTGTCTCAATAGGATACTAAGAGGGTGACAAATGCAGCAATCTATGTCGTGAGCTCCTACCGTACCGTCAGCATTTGTGCAAGAAAAATTGACAATAGACCTGAGAAAAAATGCCGGAAAGCCATCCGGACTCCTAGAACATTTGTTAGGCAGTTTCTTAATGGCCGCACAAACAACATGGGGGCGTAGGTCCAAAGTATCTTTACAAATGTCAGCAGACACACGCCTAGGAAAGTCAGGCCTAGTTCCATTGTCAGCAGTAAACACTCCACAGAAACCATCGTTTAGCAACTGGCACTTCTCAACATCAGCAGTAGTCAGTGCACCATCCGAACGACGTAACGCGCCAACAGGGTTACTGTATTTTAATTTAGATTTAGCGAAACTAAAAAATTTTTTACGATTTCCTTCGCGAATAAAACGCGCCTCTTTTTGCTTGACAAATTTACGTACCTCTTCTAGGAACAAATTTTCTGCAGATTTCCATGCCTCTTTGGCCTCAAGCGACACATGCCTACGTTTATGCAGAGCCTGTCCACGAAAATAATTTAATACTTTTGGGAGGGGTTAAATTGTGAAATTGTAGCTAAAAATTTTATAAATAATCCCTTCCCCCCTAAGTTCCCCCCATTGTCCCAAAAATATCTTCAATGCAAGGGGATATATTTTAAAAAAAAAATCCCCCCGAAACGAATGCGACACATTTTCCTCCGTTTCCTCTCTTATGTTTGTCGCATTCGTTTCGTGGGATCTTTGTTTTTCTTCGTTCCTGCTGCAGTTGAAAATTTATTTCCGGAAGGCATGGACAACTTGACAAAAAACGAGTACTTCGATAACTTTTCCATAATTTCGGTTCTAGGTGTCCGTGATTTATCTACCTACCCGAAGTTCGGAGAAAGGAAGGGGGGTTTACGCGCGCGCAAAGCCCGCAACCGTTGAGGAAGACTAAAGCTCTTACGTTTACACGCGCGAAGAGGGACAAACAAGTTGACAGCTTCTTGCAAAATCGTTGAGAATACGTCACTGTACTGTTGCACTGTAGTACACGAACTGTATTGCATGGTCCAGTCAACCTTACTAAGGTACTCAGCGATGCCGGCGTAATTTGCCTGCCTATAATCTCTATCATATGTACGCGGCATACTCTCACCCGCCTGAAAATCGATAGAAAAGTCAACACGACAGTGGTCACTGGTAAAAAAAGAATCAGAAACAAACATACCAAGAAATACTTGGGGCATCATTACATACAACAAGCATCAGAATATTATTTTCTCTAGTTGGCTTGTAGCACTAACTGCCTTAGGTCGTTGTTAGAGAAACAAAATAAAATAAAGTGTTCAACAATTCTCGTGTTTTGCTTTCCCGTATGAGTATGACTTTCCCAATTTACATGTGGCAAGTTAAGAAACGTTTTCTGTACCGGTTGCATAGTACGTGGATGGGGGGTATTTTTGGAAATCGAGATACACGGCCTATCGATTCCCCCATCAAAAACTGCAGATACCGTGGATGAAGTTTTAGGATAAAATTTGTTCATATTGATCCGAGACGACGATGTAAAGGTGAGACCCATTTTGCCGTTTTCCAACGCTTTTAGCCATAATTCAGCAACCAGAGCGCAGCGCGCTACAATTTGGCATACACATACATCCTATAGGACCCACGCTTTGGACCAAATTATCCGCCACTTGTGCGGTGAGATATAGCTTCAGAAAGCTCAAATTTACGTTTTGGATGCTCAAATTCGGTTATGAAAATAAGCCACAGCGCGACAATAAAATTTTTCCGGGTAAAAATTTCGACACACAGAAAGGAGGCTTAGACCTAAAAATCTCAGTACTACAAATTCTCTATGTTTACAATTGAGACTACAACTCTGAAAGTTGAAAATTCAGCAAAATGTTTTTTCCCGCCTTTTTTATTATTCAATATAAAAATACGTGAAATTTTCCTGGTAGTAAATTATTAGTAATTGATGTAGATTTCAAAAATAAAATCGCTTTCCCCAAAAAATTTAACCCTTAGCATATAATTGTGCAAAATATATTTTTGAGAATTTTTGGGTAAGGTTAATTTTTTTTTGGTAAGTTATTTTGATTTTTGAAATCTACATCAAATTTTACATAAGAGCAGGTTACTTACCAGGAAAAAATTTCAGTGGTATTGCTCTTTTATCTTGGAATAAAAAAGGCGGGAACATTTTTGCTGAATTTTTCAACTTTCAAGGGCTCTTGTAGTCCCAATTGTAAAAACATAGAGAATTTTTGCTGTAAGACGAAAGTTTGAGGTCTAAGCCTCCTCTATCTCCTGTCAAAATTTTACCCCGTGCAGGGCATATATTCGCGCCGTGGTATTCATATAACCGAATTTGCAACAGGTCCAAAAAACGTAAATTTGAGCTTTCTGAAGCTATATCTCACCATACAAGTGGCGGATTGGGCTCAAATTCTGTCCACATGGGTCCTATGGGATGTATGTGTACGAGTCTAGCCCGTGACACACTCCTCGGTCGCCGCGAATTATGGCTAAAACATTGAAAAAAACGGCAAAATGTGACCTTCCAGCCTTTACCCATCATTATCTCTATTACGCCTACAAATTTTTTTTTCAAAATTCATCCACATATGCAGTTTTTGATGGGGAATCCGATAGGCATATTATCTCGATTTCCAAAAGTACCCCCCATCCGCGTACACTACAGGCTACTCTCAATCCTTACAGAAAACGTTTCTTAAAGTCACCAGCAATAATGACGGGGTACACGACATTGCACAGATTATCAATGGCATTGCACAGCGATATTGCCTCATCTTCAATGCTACCCGTGCGGTACGCGCACACAACGCGCCTAGTGCAGTGAGCAGAGCAAATGTCCATTAAATCTGCCACAAACTCCAACCAATTAGGTGCTTTCGCAAGAGTCACATTTGAAACAGAGAGACGGTTGTGTACCAATAGTATCTCCTCCTTCGCTTTTGTTAACACTTCTTGCCAATGTCAAAACGGAGAGAGATAGGAAGGATACACCGTATTAGATATGTGGTCACGAATAAGCATTGCATTTGTCAAAAGTATCGTTACCCCAAGTCTTCGGTTATAGGCAATAATATCATATTCTTCTTTACACAAGACTAGCTTCAGTTATAATAGTTTTGTTCTGCCTTTTATACTTCGGGCATTCATAAGACAGCACGATAATGTACCTTTTTGTTGGTGTGTTCTCACAACTGAAAATCCTTGCCGTTGGAGTTGTTTTGTGGTAGGATATCGGCTGGCGGAGCGTAGGATCACCAGCGGCAGCGTCCGCAAGGGTGTCATTTGTCGTGTTTCCGGTGGCGTCGAGATCCTCATCAGGTGAGGGAGGCGTTGACAGAAGCGGCTGCCTTCCCGGCCCCAGGAGAGGCTGCTGCGCAATAGTAGCCTTAGCACGTGGCGGGAGGCAGGAGGTGAGAAGATTGCCTTCTGGGATAGGAGACGGATCGCGTCGCCACTCCTCCTCACAGCTGTTTCTTGAGAAACGGTAGATGCCGCCGTCCCGCAGCCGCATTCCGACAGAAGCAGAGGCGATGTTATTCTTCCAGGCCGCACCCAGTTCAAGTTCCA
>JASAMW010001734.1:0-18874 GCA_030247985.1 Epsilonema sp. ZAB3_2 | reverse complement strand
ACGGAATTGTCTGTGTGGTTTTTGATCGCTACTTGTTCTAGACGAGCTACCGATCAAGTTGCGATCAATGTTCACACACGTCAAGCTGGGGCGGCTGTGCTGGCGGCAGTTCGTTCGTACCTTTTTGGCAAGCCGTAGGGTATTGCCTAAACCAGTAGTCCGGCGTTTTCGACAAGGTGTCTTGCATATTTTGAGTAACTGTTGTAAAGTTTTATTGCGAATAGTAATTGCCAAAAAAGTTGTTCTGTCCGTTTGGCAAAAACTAAATCTCGCAAAACAATAAATTACCCACGCCAGAGCTTTTGCATGTACTCCTGTATTCCACGTGAACTACTTTTAATACACGTTTAACTGCCGTGAGTGGGGCCGCCTCAGCTTGGCGTGCATTGCGATCAAGTACCGATCAACTACATATGGTGCAACCAGCAGGTTGCTGCCGTGTGATAGAAATATCTCCGTACATATACAGTAGCCATCGTAGAGAAATGCGGTCAAAAATGCCACGGCTAACTTTAAGCGGGATTTCCAAATCAATAAACCGTTTGTCTCTAGCTCCTCTCAGTGTCGAGATCTCGGCGATTTCCTTAAGTACTGAAATGGCGCCAAAATTGGCGTCGACCATTGGGCATTCTAAACTCGCAAACGCCCGAAAAATAAAAAATGGTAGAAATACGCTTGCGTGTCAAAGACGATAAAAATGCGCATCGGGCGTACAGGGTCGTGGGGTGTCGTGGTTTGCGCGGTTTAGTTCAGCGTATTTGGTCGACGCGATTTTAGCGATTTCCATACTTAAGAAAATCGGCGAGATCTCGCCACTGAGAGCAGCTAGAGACAAGCGGTTTTTTGATTTGGAAATCCCGCTAAAAGTTATTCGTGGGGTTTTGACCGCTTTGCTCTACGAAGGCTGGATCCGGAGATATTTCTATCACACGGCAGGAACCTGCTGGTTACACTATACCAATCAAGCTGCGATCAACCACCGATCAAGTTGCGATTAACAAACACCAGTGGAGAAGTGCTCCTAAGGAGCACGAAGGAAGTGAGCGAGAGGCTCACCAGCCTGCAGATGCTTATGGGGTTGACGGCGCAGAAACCAGAAGGTTCCAACCACCCATCGCTGCCGAAACTTGCTACCCCTCTGAGTTGACAGCCTCTCGCACAATCTGCTGCTGTCTGACTGCTGCGGGCATACTTTTGCCCATTCCCAATCATGGCAAACAAAACTCTTCAATAACCTTTGTTGCCTCTCGCCTGCTTCTGTATGCCTGATCCATGCAGCGTTATGAATAAGTATGTGCATATGTATTGTACGTATGTTTATTCTTTCTCGCATGTGCATTCGCATGTAGTACATACCCATTCAATAATGGCCTCCAATGTGACCAGCCGTTTTACACGTTTCTTGCCAAATAGAAGGCGAGAGGTCCACCAGGGTTCGATCTTCTCGATTCAAAATATCGGCTTTGGAATCAAGTTTCAGCTGAAGTTATCACTTGCTGTTGTTCAGGATAAACAGCTATAAGCTATATGACATGAAATCTTTATGGGCATCTAAGTATGTATGTTCTACTCTTGAGGAAACATCACATTTTTTTGTCTGAACTAATGCTCAGGGTTTTTGTTGCACCATATTATGTACCAGCATGTACATGTTTTACATACATATAATTACCTAGTTAAGATGACCAAATATTATGGTTTGGATCCAGCGTTTTTGCATGTGATCAGGCATACAGAAGCAGGCGAGAGGCAACAAAGGTTATTGAAGAGTTTTGTTTGCCATGATTGGGAATGGGCAAAAGTATGCCCGCAGCAGTCAGACAGCAGCAGATTGTGCGAGAGGCTGTCAACTCAGAGGGGTAGCAAGTTTCGGCAGCGATGGGTGGTTGGAACCTTCTGGTTTCTGCGCCGTCAACCCCATAAGCATCTGCAGGCTGGTGAGCCTCTCGCTCACTTCCTTCGTGCTCCTTAGGAGCACTTCTCCACTGGTTCCTGCCACGTCTACTTGAAATGTGAGAAGCATATAGGATACAAGCATGTCAAAATTGTTCCCAATCGATACATTTTGTTTTAACACATGCATACAAATCTTTTAAAAACTGAGCTCGAGTTGACGAGATGTGCTAACGGAACCTCGAGATACATTATATACGTAAATTAGGGGATATGTACCTACATGGGACATTTTTATGTTTTTGAGAGGAATTGAGCCTTATGTGAATGTGCATTACAAATGCATGCAAATCTTTGAAAAACCGAGCTCGAGTTGACGAGATGTGCTAGTGGAACCTCGAGATACATCATACATTACATGGAACATTTTTTATGTTTTTGAGAGGAGATTGAGTATGTGAATGTGCCACAGACATCTAGAAAGTACACGGACATAGCACTCTATTTTGGTACTGGACATCAGGTAGAAGTCCATGCACATACGTAACATGTGGAACACAGGGCAGCTTTTACACTCCAGAGCACTATAGCACAAAATTGGCATGCAACTAGGTTTGGTAGGTATCTTGTCATTCGAAAACAATATCTCCTTCAATTTTACCACATTTTACATCAAGGCTAAGCTATATACCTGAACAGATGCCCCACGGCGGCCTTGTTCTATAAGTCTAAAGCGCCGGATTTCGTTCACATTTTTCACATCTTCTTTTATTGGCTGACACAATTGTGAAGAGCAAGGATTGGCCACAGGTCAATCAATTGACCAAGCTGTCTTTCAGCTACTAAAGCATGCAAGGGTGTGCAGAGTAAACAAAAGGAAGGCAGCAGCTTGCAAAGTTGCTTTAACAGGCCAGCCAAACATTTCTAATTAAAGCGCAAAAATATGAGCGACAACAGGTCAAAATTTTTTGCTAGAAAAGTTGGACTAAGCTTTGCGGTCATTTTGAACTATAAATGATTATTATTCACCCAATATTGATGTGCCAGCAGCTAATCAAAGACTCGCAGTTTGACCTTGGTGCTGTGCCAACAACACTGTTAGCAGCCCGCCTGCTTTACTTTACAACAGGAAGGGTTGGCTTCCCTTCCCTTTTGCCTCACGTTAAAAACCGAAGCCAACTCCTTATTGCAAGCTTAGGTCCCACCACGAGGCTCCGCCCCTTTCCGGGCGCTTTAGACTTATAGAACACGGCCGCCGTGCCACTTTTTCACATCCTACATAGTGCACTCACTTACTCACCATGCAGTGCACTTATACTGTGTATGAGAATGAAAGAAAACAGCATAGAACAAGGACCAGTTACACACATCACAAATCATCGTTGCAAACAGCAGTAATTAATAATAGGAATACCCTATTTTGGGTGTATATCCCCCTGAGTATTTCCCCAACATATTATATCCCCCTGGTGTATAACCCCATCCATGTACTGTAGGATACCTTAACTTACCGATGTAAGCTGGTCATAGGCTAGCTATAGCTACTCTTACACCAGGTTACTATGCTTATAGGCCTAGCTGATCATGTCTTGTACTAGAATAACCCTGTTTTAACTTCAATTATGCCCTAAAACACATACAGGATCTCATAATAAACCAAACACTGCATAACCCCATCAGACCACTTGATTTTGTATAGCCCATGGGGTATTCACCCAAAAATATAGTGTGGTACAAAATCACAACTGGGATGATCCACTGGACAGCTTTTTGACCTTCGTTTGTTTGCGCTTCATCGTTCCTGAGCTAAAAAGCATACAAAGAACATTTGTCAAGACCAATTATCAGTGAAGAGTATGATGCAGAAATCGTTTTTCTTTCTTCTCCAAAAAACCGCTTCTCTTTCTGTGGAGCATGTGCAGAGATATCTCACTCAGAAGATCCCCAGTTTGAACTCCCGCGTGTTGAAAGATAGCCATTCCGTTCTGGATATTACACCTAGTGTCCGCACAAAAAAAATAAATTCGTGGACTCCTTTGTCCGCCTAAGCTTTCTAGAAGTCCGTGAATGTGCATAACACATGCAATTCTTTAAAAATAAACCGAGCTCGAGTTGACGAGATGTGCTAGTGGAACTTCGAGATACATTATAAATTACACAGGACGTTTCTTTGTTATTGAGTGGAATTGAGCCTATGTGAATTTGATTAGACTATGTGAATCAGGTATGAGCGAGGAGGTGGTTAGTAAGAAATGCAAGAAATAGGTAGACCTTGTCAAGATGAATTGAATGGTATAATCACATGACTACATTTAGCCAATTTTTGTTTTATTTTGTGCCTATGTGAATACATTAGAACTATGTGAATCAGGCATATTGGGTACAAGCATGTAGAAATTTTTCCAAACTGATAGATCTTGCAAAGATGAATCGAATGTTATGTCACGTGCCTACAAATCGCCAAACTGAAGAATATAACACCTTTTTGCGACTTTCGATCAATGTGAATGCATTTTTTACTATGTGAATCAGGCATGAGCATGTCGCAGTGGGCAGCAATCGATAGATCTTTTGAAGATGAATCGAATGGTATCCCATATGCCTACATTTAGCTAATTTTTGTTTTCTTTTATAATTATGTATGTTACATGAATAACTAGAAACTATGTGAATCAGGCATATTGGAAACGAGCATGTAGAAATTGTTTCCAATCGATAGATCTTGCTTAGACGAATCTAATGGTATGTCACAAGCCTACAAGTCGTCAACTTTGGAAAAAATAGCACTTTTTTGCGACTTTCGTCTATGTGAATGCATTTTTTACTATGTGAATCAGGCATAAGCATGTCGCAGTGGCCAGCAATCGATAGCTCTTTTGAAGGCGAATCGAATGGTAATGCTATATGTGGCCTCAACAATGCAGAAGGCATTCTTTTCACCTGTCTGTCAGCGCATTTCTAGAGCCAGAAATAATAACGGCCAACTTTGACAGCTCATAACTCGAGAATGAAAGCGAACTTCAAAAATCTAAAAAAATTCGTATCGAGAGTAGAGTGAGATCTATCTTTTGGTATACCTATCAGTCAGATCTGAAAAAAATCCAGGGAGGAGTATGCTGGCTAACTTTGCAACTATTTTTACCACAAAATCGCAATTTTAAGGGTGTCAGAGGCCTTAAACGCAAAAAGTGCTCGGACCACTTTCCCAAGATCTTTACATTTCCCATCTTTTAAAAAAAAACCGAGCTCGATCCCACGACTCATTGAAAAGTTACGGTGGGAACAGTTTTTCAGTACATAAGCTGTCCACACCTTTCAAAAATAGGTTTTTCGCCAGTAGCGCCCTAACCAGTGGGCTGATGGAGCTGAAATTTTGCCAGCAGATACGTACCCATAGGGGGCATCTTCGTGCAAAATTTCAGCTCAATCCGCCTCTTGGCTCGGGAGTTATGAGCTAATGTGTGTTTTTGTTTCTGTCACTCCTATTTACACATGACTAAGTAAGGTGGGACGCGGCGGAGCCTCGTTCGTGAGCCTCTCGAGGTTCCGCTATCGCGTCTACCTTGATTTGTTCATTTCGGCAAGCACGGAACGCGCATTGCATGAGTGGTTCAAAACTACGCGGATCATTTGATGTCCCTTTTCTTCCGCTGCATAGACGTCTGAAAAGGCAATGTTCTTCTCTTGGCGTCATGCGTCGTTTCATTCCGCATAATCAATTGTCCTCGATTGCCGCCAAGTGTGTTTGCGAACGTTGATCGCAACTTGATCGATATCTGGACTAGACCAAGTACCAGCGATCAGCAACCACACATACAAATTTCTAGTAGTTTCAGCTCTGCTGATCCTGAATTCAAAACGACTCGAAAACATCTACGCAGACTTATACAGTTTAATCCAGTTCATAGCAAGCATAACTGATAACTAATATCTGCTAATAACTGATTAATAACTGTAATAACTGCTAATAACGTACCTATAACTAACTAACTAATGCTAAACTGCTAATAACTAATAACTGCTAATAACTAATATCTAACTAACTAATGCTCTACTGCTAATAACTAATAACTGCTAATAACTAACAACTAATAACTGCTATTGCCGAAAAAATTGCTATTGCTATTGCTATTGTGGCAGAAAAAATATTTTGCCGCTTGAAAAGGGATACAGTTGTGCGTGCGTACTGTACACGTACATACACAGTAAATGTCATGCTCTGCCGTGCCACGTACACGTACCGTACTGTCCCAGTTTGAATTCCCGCCAACATCCTGCTACATGACAATCAACTTGATCGAGTGAGCTGGAACTGGGCAGGACAGCAGCGAAATAATAATGATAAAGCTACACCGAAACAAAGCACCACGTCACATCAGTAAAGCGAATCAATTCGAAAAGAAAAGCAGAATAAGGACAACATGAAAAGCTGCTCTGCACTATTTTGAACGGAAACAGCATGGAATTCAACGGATTTGTCTATCTTTTCTGCTTCTTCAGTGCCTCCATCAGCGTTTTCCTGCACTTTTTGCACAGCAAACTCAGTGGTGCCGCACCTCGACGCCTCAGCTTTGCCTCAACCCAACACCACAATGCGGAATTTGTGGGATTTCAGCGCAGATTTCTCATCCGTTACCTGCCCTTGCTTGTTTGCAGAGAGTTAGTTCGAATAGTACTCAAAAATGAAAAATAAAAATACAGTATGCACAATAGGCCTACAACAAAGATAATCTGCCTACAATGCATGATAGAAACAGCGTCAAAGGTAACACATTAAGAGAAATAAGAAAGTACATATGGTATAATGTTATACCATACCCCTGTATATTACAGTACATACGTATGTATAGTATAACGCCGGTAAATCGAGCGCTATGACTCGTCACCGCAGGCCTGTAAAACACCAAACTTTACAATTCTTCTCTCTGGCTAGGCGCAGCAAGGCAAACCTTAGGCCGTGACTAGGGGTTTGGCCAAAGGCAGCGGGTCGAACGTCGGTTGTGCGCTGTACCCACTGCTGCCGCTTTGCGCTGGTAGCACTGGGATTTGAACCTCCATCGCCGCTGGGACTGCTGGGGGCATCATGGAGTAAGCCCCTCCACCTTCCGCTTCCACCTTTTTCTTCAACTTCAGGTATTGGTAGCATCTGATCATGGCGTAGAAACCCCAGAGGAGATAGATGAAGATGCCGATGAAGAGGAAGAGAAGGATGCAGAGAATGACATAATTGCGAACGATGCGGACAAGTGAGCTGGATACGTTGTTGTAGGGACTGGTGGTTGTTTCATGTGGTGAGCCGACTGGTCTGCGACGTGCAAGTTGGGGCGCAATGGCCTTTAGTGACACTTCAAAGGGGCGTGCGACATGTGTGTGTTTGCGAGGTTTTGAGTTTGCGTGAGTGAGTTGGCAGAAAGAGCGGAGCGAGGAGCGAGCGAAGAAGAGAGAGAGAGAGGAGAGATCGGAGAAGGTTGATCTTGGGGATGAGCAAGGAGGCTGGTTTGAGCAGAGGAGGTTGACGGCGAGAAAGGTTGTCAACGGGTTTAGCAAGCTTGGTACGAGCGTCAAAAGCGTCGGGTCAATGAGTTGGAGGGTTCGGACGGCGCTGGGCGACTTGCAAGGGCGTTCGGCGGCGGACGGAGTCACAACTTGGCGGCGGTGCTTATCTTGACTGGAACATCATAACGTGCAAGCTAAGTCAATAAAAGCCTTTACTCTATCTCTATATCTTGTGGTCTCCATTGCATTCACAGCAGAAGTTCGTATTCATCCACTGACACTCAGGCCAACAGATAAGTACAGTACACTCATTGGGCAGTAGTAAACAGCAACTTTACCACATCTGGAGGACTGAGCGGGTCGGGGCCTACGGATTTCTGCTTGTGCAACACGGCTGCAATTGTATCTTACTGTATTTTATTGTGCGCTATTGTACTCTACTTGTCTACTAAACGAGCTTTTTGGACGGATTTGTGTGCTGGGTGTGGTTTTGGGTGTATTGAAGGTGTGGGCGATGGCGGAGGCGAACTTCAAGTGTGCGGTCAATCAAGGGCAACGCTTGGCAATGCAAGTGCAAGAGAAGGACGGACAACGTTCGGGGATCAAGGAAAACGGCTACTTTGGGGACTGTAAGCTGAAAATGGGGCAAACGGAGCGGGAAATGAAGAAGAAAAAGGGGAGTATGGCTGCTTTGGGACAGGAGAATAGTTTGGGCAGGGGAAGGCCAGTAGTTATTGAGATAGAGGTGGAGGAGGAGGAGAATCGTGGTGTGGTAGGTATGGCGAGGGATGGGCCAGGGGAAAGTGCGACAGGGCTGGGGATGTGTTGTCAGTTGGTTCAGGAGAGTAATCGGTGTTTGCAGCAGATGTTGGAGTTGAGGAGGAAAGAGTTAGATCTACAGGAACAGCAACTGCACAGTCAACAGGCGGCGCCAAAGGTGGTCGACATTAGCATGGGTGATTTGCCAGTTTTCGATGGGCTCAGTAGCGTTGATTTGGTGGCGTTTTTGGCGGATTTTCGGCGATGCAGGCTGGCAGGAAGGTGGAACGAAGCGGATTCTTTGCGGTTTTTGGAGGCGTGCTAGAAGGGGTTGGCTTTGGAGGCGTTTTTGGCAGCAGGGCCGTATCGTTCGTTTGACGAGGCAGTTGTTCAATTGAAGCAGCAGATTTGGAATCATATGGAGCAGGAGCAGGCTTGTCGACAGCTGATACAGTGTCAGAAGGGGCAGGAGGAGACTGTAATGGAGTTTGCAGAGGGTTCGAACGTTGGGGGAAGTGGCATTGTTTGCTTGGGAGGACGGCGACAAACGCGACTTTTTGTTGTTGTTTTTCTTCTTGGATGGCTTGCCGTTGGGAATGCGGGATCAGGTGGAGCGAAAACGGCCAGAATCGTTGCAGGAGGCAGTTCGTTGGGCTAGGTTAGAGGAGATCATCGAGTCAAGGCGTGTGTACATGCAGAAATCAGTGCAGACGGCAGCAGCGGCAAGGGAAGCGATGGTAGTTGTGCAGCAGGCTGAGGAGGAGGAGGAGGAGACGGCTTTTGTGATGGCGGGAGTTGGTGGTGCTAAGTGTCCAGTGATGTTTGATGCAGGAGCGGAGGTTTCTATGATGGATAGAGGATACTTCTACGGTGTGTTGTTGAGGAATGCTCATTAATATTTTGGTGCCAGGGTAGTGGAGGATTGTCGTCATGAGCTGCAGTTGTCGTCGGGCCGCTTTGTTTATGCAAATGGCAAGGTTAGTATGCGCGTGAGGATTGGTGAAACAGCAAGGTGGATCACGTTCTTCTTGGTCAAGCGTTTGATGGCAAGGTGCATTTTGGGAGGCGAGGATGTGCAGCAGTTTGAAGTGATGAGTTCAAAGGAGGGAAGTCAATGTGACAATCAACAGGAGGGTCGACAGGAAGATGGTAGTCAACTTGGTAGTCAACATGGTAGTCAACTGGGTCGACTTGGAGGTCAACTGCGGCTACATGATGGCAGAGGTGGAGGGCGATTGGAGCATCTTGGCAGGAAAGGAGGGCGATGGATTCAGTGTGGGTTGTTGGGAGTGGAGAGGAAGCAGCAACGATTTGGAGGTGGTGATGGCTTGTGGGGTAGCGGAGGTAGAAGGAGTGAGTGGGGAGGGCATTGTTCATCGTTTTGGCGGCAAAAGCAATGGCAAGGGTCAACATAAACGGGCTCGTATTGCATCGTGGTATGCACTGGTGTGTGTAGTATGTATGTGGTGAAGTATGTACAGAGTTGTGTTGTTGGTAGAGAGGAGAGGAGAGGAGTTGTGTTGTGTTGTGGTCAGTGGGATGCATGGGTGTGGTGGCTGGTGCAAGGCAGAAAGTTGGTGCTGTGTGGGGTAGGCGCTGCAAGTTTTGGTTTGGTTTGAACTCGTTGGTGTGCAACAGAAGTTCTGACTGCTCGACTCTCAGCTAGTCATGGCGTGTTTTGCGGTTTTATGTACAGTACATTGACGGCACATCGTGCATTTTGCAGGGCCCGCGAGGTGTGTGGTGTGGCGTTGGTGGTCAGCTAGTCATGGCGCGCGTGGTGGTTCGCAGTGCACGGCAACCGCATTATGTAAATTTGGCGTGGCAGTCTTGGGATTTGGAGGAGGCCAGGTGTTCTTGGGTTGCGATGGTTTGTGGGAGTGGGGAGAAGAGTTTCTTTCCAGAGCAGCCTTGGAGCGCCGGATGAGGGTTTTCTGATGAATTCTGAGCTGCGTTTCTTGAATGTGCCAACTGAGATGGTTTTTGATAGGATGGCGTGGTCAGCTGAGTTGGGTTTGGGAGTTGCGATGGATTCTTTGGTCTGAGTGGTGCAAGCGTTCTTTCCCAGTTTGATGGTGTGACGTGCTTGGCATCCATGGGGATTGAAGATGATTGCGAGTTCTGGATCCGATGAGGTTGGCAAATGTTCGCGTGGTATGTGATGTGTTGTGTGAGGGTCAGAGCAGTCCGTTCATTCTTATTCTCCAATGGCGTTTATTCCATGCAGTGTCAGTAGCAGCTTTGGCGGTCGTTGCGTCCATGTTGAGGTGGTTGGAGTGGTTGAGGAAGAGGAGAAGTTGGGTGACGTGAGCGGGAGATGACGAGGAGTGGAAGGAGTAAAACAGGAGAGTAGTTGGCAGGAGGAAGTGGCTGTTGATTGGTGTGCGCCGAGGTGTTCTTCCGTGTTCGTATGTACGTACGTGCGTTGTACAGTTCTGGTGGCAGAAGATGGGCATCAGTCGGCGGGGGCGTTGGCGTTGGTTGCTGGTTTCTTTGATGGGTTTTCTTGGGTGGGTTTTGGCGTCAGCGATGGCAGTTGTTGTTGGGTGGTTCTACGGTGCGTAGAGGAGGCGTGTTGTTTCGTGGGGTTGTTGGTGGGGTCTGTTGGAGTCAGCGTGCAGTGCTTGTTTGGTCAACGTGCAGTTTGTGCAGTGAAGCGACAAGTGTGTTGGGCAGTTTTGGTGGCGTTTCGGCATGGCAGGGAGCTGGTTGGGTGGTACAGCGACAGTGGATGCAGCAGGGAGTACGAAGAAAGGGATGCGTATGGGGAGACGTGCGGTGCGGTGTAGTGATGTCAACGTAAAAAATAGCGGACGTGGGTGATGGGGGCGGAGGAAGGCAAGTGGTGTGAGAGGAGCGAGAAGCAGTGGAAGAGGGGCAGGGATGGATGACGGGTGGATACGGAAAATTTTGGAAAACAAGTTAAACCAAATTTTAAAATAAGTAAACTACACTAATATTGTACGGTAAAAGAGTAATATTTTATCGGTAAAGTCAGTAAGATCCTAAAGTAATCGTAAACTGCTGTAGTTTACAATAGTTATGCTAAAATAAAATTAAAATAAGGTCAACGATTGTCAACGCGGAGGATTAGCAGCGGGAAAGTTGTGGCGGCGTTCAAACAGCGTATGTACTGTAGTGTTTGCATTGTATGTACGGTGTGTATTGGTGCTCTGTTGTGCGTATGTACCTAACCTTGTATTGTATGACGTGTTATGATTTGTTTGTGTACCTGTACGTTTCTGTGTTAGGCGTAGTCATTGTATGTAGTCAACGTATGTACGGTAATACCTACAGCTAAATTTGGATAACCCGTAATAGATAGTCGTATCTTTGCCAGTTTTCGTGCTTTTCGATCTTTCGTTTTCACTGTTTTCATGCTTTTCGCTCGTGCCCAAGAGGTACGTAATATTTAGCTGGACAGGTATTTTATGTGGTATCGTAATAGAGTAAAATAATATTTATCGTCAGATCGTAAAATAATAGATTAGAATAAGAGTGTACGTACGGTAATACCTACTGGTAAAATAATTATACCTTTACTAGCTTGCACGGTAAAATAAATATAAACTGTTGGGTGGAGTTGGGTTGGTCATTGGAGGACAGGAGGGTGGCTGTTCAGGGGCGTGGGGTCGACGACAAGGCAGTTGGGGAGGAGGCGTGCACGTGCAGCGGCTACGTTTTTTCTGCTTTTGCAAGCAAAAGCTCAAGGCAGTTGGGGAGGATGTGGCAGGGCGCGGCCGTTTTTCAAGGCAGTTGGGGAGGATGTGCCAGGACACGGCAGCTTTTTCAAGGCAGTTGGGGAGGATGTGGCAGGGCGCGGCCGTTTTTCAAGGCAGTTGGGGAGGATGTGCCAGGACACGGCAGCTTTTTCAAGGCAGTTGGGGAGGATGTGGTGAGCCGACTGGTCTGCGACGTGCAAGTTGGGGCGCAATGGCCTTTAGTGACACTTCAAAGGGGCGTGCGACATGTGTGTGTTTGCGAGGTTTTGAGTTTGCGTGAGTGAGTTGGCAGAAAGAGCGGAGCGAGGAGCGAGCGAAGAAGAGAGAGAGAGAGGAGAGATCGGAGAAGGTTGATCTTGGGGATGAGCAAGGAGGCTGGTTTGAGCAGAGGAGGTTGACGGCGAGAAAGGTTGTCAACGGGTTTAGCAAGCTTGGTACAAGCGTCAAAAGCGTCGGGTCAATGAGTTGGAGGGTTCGGACGGCGCTGGGCGACTTGCAAGGGCGTTCGGCGGCGGACGGAGTCACAACTTGGCGGCGATGCTTATCTTGACTGGAACATCATAACGTGCAAGCTAAGTCAATAAAAGCCTTTACTCTATCTCTATATCTTGTGGTCTCCATTGCATTCACAGCAGAAGTTCGTATTCATCCACTGACACTCAGGCCAACAGATAAGTACAGTACACGCATTGGGCAGTAGTAAACAGCAACTTTACCACATTTCAATGAAGTTGTACGGGTCATTCTTGCTGCTAAAAAAAACAAAACACCATTGCGCAACCGTCGAACTTTCCGTCGAACTTGCACTGCTGGAGAAGGACAAACCAATCTCACCCCTATACCTCAAATCCACTTCCCTGTTCCATTCGTTGTCAAAATGGTTGTCAATCTTGTCTGCAGCTTTCTCCACTGTCACAGCAGCAATGATCACTCCAATGAGCGCCAGAATCCACACCATCGAAAGAACTTGAACGCACATCTGTGGGATCAGGAACCCTGGCTTCACTTTTTGCAGGCCCACAAAGAAACAGACGAGTGCCGTGATTGGGAGCCCGAAAATTGCCACAAGCAAAAGGGCCGCTCCCACACTTGTCTCAAACAACGTGGGCAGAATCGCCCAGAGAGATAGACCTTGAATGCCAACGAAGATGGCGTTGATCACTGCCACGACTGTACAAGCTGTCTTCACGTGGCAACAGCATGTTTCCCATTTGGTGGAGTAGAGAGGCGAAGATAGTGGCCCACTTGGAATAGTATTCATGGTATTAGAAAGTGTTACTAAAAATAAGAATATTATTTCATCATACTTTTTTTCGCAAGAATATCTCGCGTGTATATATTATTACATACTACTAGAGATGGGCAGAGACTGGATTGTTGCTGAAAACGAGACCGAGACCGAGACTTAGCATTCTTTCCGAGACCGAGACCGAGACGACCGAGATTAGGGAAGTTTTAGAGATTAGGGGAACCTCTAAGATGCTTATAACTTCTGTATTAATGCATGGATTTAAAATAGTGCATGTACGTTAATGAAATTTTGCATGCTTGTCAGGCATGTATTCAAGTTTCTATTTAAAAAAAATGAAGTTATAAGCATTTTAGAGGTGACAGCTTTCGCGGAGCAACTCGACATATCTGCATACGCGGACTTAGAGTTTAAAAATGTATAGCAAGCTGCCCGGCGGGGCAATTTGTGGCAGAAAATAAAAAAATATTTCGGCGCTTGAAAAGGGATACATTTGTGCGTGCGTACTGTTACGTACGTACACAACACAGACAGTAAATGTCGTGCTGCTATCATGTATTGTGTATACTGTGTATAGACTAACATCACAGGCTGGAGAACGTTAGACATCTCTGAAAGCTTTGTGAAAACTAGTATTTTAGTGCACGAATTTTATTATGCTTATTCTACTATTTTACTTACACGTTCAAAGCATACGCGTGGAAAAATGGGTAGGCTATTTTTTGTTTCGCGCAGAACGGTATTTTTATTTTCCGTGACTCATGGTGGGGTGGTTTGTGGTTTGTTTTTTGGGGGGGGGGGGGAGGGGGGGAGATAGTTTTTTTTTCTCTGGGGCGGGAGAAAGCCCCTTAGGGGGCTATGTACGAGGGGGCTATATTCCAGGGGGCAATACACGAAACATTACAGTTCCAGTTCCAGTTCCAGTAGATGGGGTGCAGGGCTTCAATCATGATCCACCCCGCTCTGCTCAGGCCGAATTGAATTTCTACCCATTGCAGGACCCCTGAGAACCAGTCTTGCTCAGTACCTCCCCAGACTCTTGATGAGTCTGAGGAGATCCTGCCCACTCAGGCCACGGATGTCCTCAGCTGTGAGGCTGTCCACACCCATGGCCTGGATCCTTTGGTAGCTCAGAGCTACACACTCCCCCAAATGGTGGAGTGCTGTTTCATCCTCCTCCTTGCATAGGGGGCACACTGGATCAGGTGCCACACCTATGGTGAAGAGGTGTCTTCTCACAGAGCAGTGGCCTGTCAACAGTCCCACTACTGTGCGAAGTCTTGCCCTTGGAAGCTGCAGGAGACACCGGGCTCGCTTGAGGTCAATCCCCCCAAGCAGCTCCTTAGCCTGCCTGCATCCAAGGGCCCCCTGCCAGTGGACAGTGTGCTGCTGCCTCAGCCAGACACTAAGTGCCTGTTTGACCACAGACAGTGCAACACCCACCCCTCCCTCCTTCTCTTCCTCCTCCAACTCAGAGCAGGAAGCCTCTTTTGCAAGGGCATCTGCTGCCTCATTGCCCTCCACACCCACATGGGCTGGAACCCATGTGAGCTGAACTTCACTGCCTTCTGCAAGCCTCTGCAGAGCCTGGAAGCATCTGACCACAAGGGTAGAGCTCACCTTAGGCTGTGCTAAGGCCTGCAGGGCAGCCTGACTATCTGAGCAGATTCTGACTGATCTGCCCCCAACCCCAAGCTCCTCCAGCCTTTCAACACAGGCCAGAATAGCCCACACCTCTGCCTGTGGCACAGTAACATGAGACCTGAGAGGGATACTAAGACCGTCCCCCAGATCCCCCAAGTGGACCCCCGCTCCTGAGGACCCACCTACACGGGACCCATCTGTGTAGACATACACAGACCCTGTGGATGGGAATGGGAGTGCCCCACTCAGCCATTCCTCCCGTGGAGGAAAGCACACCTTGAACTGCCGTCCAAAGGTAAACACAGGCAGGCACCCGCACCGGTCACTTGGGAGTTTCATGATAGGGAACTCCCCCATCATGTCACCCTTCAAGCAACAGTGCCCCACCTCTGTGCCCCCTCTGCCCCAAGCCCCAGCCTTTACCAGCCGGTAGCATGCGGCCCTTGCCTCCCGTAGGAGAAAAAGATGCAATGGAGGTAAGGCAAGAGCCACCTCCAGTGCTGCTGTGGGTGCAGTTCTCATGACCCCAGTGGCAGCCACACAAGCAAGGCGTTGGAGTTTCCTCAGCCTCTCCTGTGCAGTCACCAACTTGAGTCGTGGCCACCACACCACCACAGCATAACTGACCCGAGGCCGAATTACAGCCTGGAAAAGCCACATCAAGACCTTGGGAGAAAGACCCCAGGTCTTGCCCACTGCCCTCCGGCACTGCCAGAAAGCTGCCAGTGCCTTCTGGTAGCAATATTTCAAGTGGGAGTGCCAGTGAAGCTTAGAATCCAGGATTACTCCCAGAAACTTCACCTCACTGGCCAGCCTTAGCTCCTGGCCCATGAGCCTTGGAGCTTCAAAGCCCTCCCTCTTGACCTTCTGAGTAAAGAGGACCATTTCTGTCTTCACAGGGTTGACAGATAGACCCGCTTCCTCACACCACCTTTCCACAATTCTAAGACCAGCCTGCACTCTTCTACACACTGTGGAGAGACACAAGCCAGTCACTAAAATTGCCACATCATCTGCATACCCCTGGGTATAAATACCCTGGGAGTTCAGACGCCCCAACAGTGAGTCAGCCACAAGGTTCCACAGGAGAGGAGATAAGACCCCTCCCTGTGGAAAGCCCCTTCTGACCTGAACTGCCTTGTAACAGCCACCCATGGAGGCCTGCACTAGCTGTGAGTGCAGAAACCTCCTGATCCATTGCTGGACCATGAAGGGGACTGACCTATCCTCAAGGGATCCCATTATGGACCTGAAGGGGGCATTATTAAAAGCCCCCTCAATGTCCAAAAAGACCCCCAGACTGTACTCCTTCTTACTGAAGCCTTTCTCTATCCTCTGCACCAAACAGTGCAGGGCCGACTCAGTGGACCTGCCTGCCCTATAGGCATGCTGCTGGGCCTGAAGGGGGAACCTCTGCAGAGGTCCCTCCCTCAGGTACCTGTCCACCACCCTCTCCATCGTTTTCAAGAGAAACGATGTCAGACTAATTGGTCTGAATGCCTTCGCCTGGTCATAGCTAGGCCGTCCAGGCTTGGGGATAAAGACCACCTTTGCCATGCGCCAGGACAATGGCACATACCCCAGTGCAAGGCAAGCCTGAATCACCCTGCAGAGGATAGGAGCAATTTGCTCCAGGCCCTTCTGCAGAAGTGCTGGAAAAATGCCATCCAGTCCTGCTGCCTTATATGGTGCAAAACGCTGAATGGCCCACCTCACCCTGTCCTCCTGCCCAACCTGCTCAGCCAACCTCCATTCCTCCTTGGCAGGGGGTGGAGAGGCCTCCCAGGGGACTGGACGGACAGACACCTCCTGGCACCCTGGGAAGTGCACACTAAGAAGATGAGACAATGCCTCACCCTCACTGCTTGCAAACTCCCCAGAAGCCAGCCTAATGAGCCCAACTTGACAGCTGGTCTCCCTGCTCAAAACCCGTTGCAAGCGAGCTGCAACTGGAGTGGACTCCACCCCAGAGCAGAACTCCCTCCACGAGTCCCTCTTTGCTGATCTGATCAGCCTTTTATACTCGTTGCGAGTTGCCCTGAACCTGGCCCAGTCCTCACCAGATTGAGATGTCAGTGCCTGTCGCTGACATTTCCTGACATCTCTACGCAAGCGGGAAAGCTCAGCTGACCACCATGGCACCTTTTTGCCTCCCCGCCTGCGTCTGAGAGGACAGGCCTGTTCATAGGCCCCCAGTATGGAGAGGTAGAGGGTATCTAGGGTATCCTCCACCTCTTCCACCGTCTCCAGTGGATCAAAGGCTCCCTCTCCAAGCTCAGCACTGAGAGAACGTGTGTAGCCCTCCCAGTCTGTGGCCCGTGGATTTCTCCACAAGGAGAAAGGCTCCTCATCCACTGCCAAATTGAACTGAATGTACCGGTGATCCGACATAGAGACCTCCGGTGACACCCGCCAACCCCTTACCTCATCCAGAAGACTGAGTGAGGCAAGTGTTATGTCTATGACCTCCTGGCGATGAGGCACCACAAAGGTGGGCTCATTGCCTCGGTTGATCACAAACAAGTCTGTCCCCATCAAATACTCCACTAGGGCTTCCCCCCTTGCATTGCAATTGGAGCTGCCCCAGGAAGTATGATGGCCATTTGCATCACAACCCAGGATCAGTGCTAGACCCTGGGCCCTACAGTGATCCACCAACTGCACCATCTCATCTGATGGAGGTGGCATCACTGAATCAAAGGGAAGATAGGTGGAAGCCACCACTGCCTTCCTCCTTCTTCCCCCTGCCTTAAACTCAACTGAGACTGCAACCTGGTCCCGAGAACAGAACCTAGGCAACTGTACTGCGGTGAGCATCCGGGACACCCACACTGCAGCCCGACATGGACGCTGATCCTCACAGTGACCAGAGAAAAGTTGGCCTCCTGTGCCTGAAAGTCCTCGGATATGATTCCGAAAGACCCATGGCTCCTGTATAAGAGCCATGCTTACCTGCTGCTTAGCCAGGGTGCGACAAAGCAGTGATGTCGCTCCTTTGCTATGCTGCAGGTTGATCTGAGTAATGCTTAGCTGAGCAGACACCATCATTATGCAAGTCTGCAAAGCAACCACACTACTCCCCCAGAGGAGGAAGAGGAAGACCCTACACTAGGAGTAGGACCTTCCTCCCCCATCCACCCACTGCTACCTGAGGACTCTTTGCTGGGACCCTCCTCAGAGGTGGATCCGGCAGCAGAACCCCCATCCTCCCTTCTCTGCTTCTTACCAAGCACCACTACCAGCCAGGAAAGCTTACCACTCCCCCAGCCCCTGCAGGCACTGTAACAGTATCCACCAGAGACGACGCCAGTACCTACCACGCCTCCTCCAGTCTTCCAGGTGATTTTAGAACCCCAGCGCCTGGGACTTGGGGCCGGTCTCCTTGATCCAGTCATGCGAAGAGAGATGCCGCGTCTTCAGCCGGCCGACGAAACGCCGTCCGTTGCCCACCCCCACGACGTGGACGCCCGCGGCTGGGGGGCAAAAATAGGGTTCGTTTATCCTACTTTTTCCCTACCCTCTCAAAGGAACGGGGGGGAAAGGGGGGGGGGTATTATTTGTTTCGCGTAGAACGGTATTTTTTTATTTTCTGTGACTCATGAATGTAATAACATGTACATGTATGATGTACACTGAACTGGGTACCTGGGTTCGTGAAAAACGGCGCTGTCATTTGCTGCAACACACAAAGTGAACAATAGAACAACGCTTTTCCTAACGGGAATTGGCTTGGTTTTGGTACATATGTCACATGTCCGTACTCCGTGCTATGACGAGCGTCATTTTTCACTGCGGTCTTTTGCATTACTGTACGTAGCCAAGTCTTTGCTTCAGCGTTTGCAGACAGAATTTCAACTTTCTAGGCCTACAGTAAGCGGCTCAAAGCGGCAAATGTAATATACATACACAATATTGCATTGAGTACAGCATGTACATATTGTACGTATATATCCGGCGTTGTTGATCCCACAAGCCAGGTGCCCAGTATAGGCCCGATTTGAACATTATTTCAACTACAGTACCTACGTATGTAAGTACGTATAACCACCGCATCAAGCGCAGAATGCAAAATCACACCCAGGTTTCTATGTGTCCACTGTCCACCATGAAA
>JASAMW010001733.1:0-20156 GCA_030247985.1 Epsilonema sp. ZAB3_2 | reverse complement strand
CTCCGGCGATGACGAAAAGGACGTTTTTTGCCGCAAAAAATCTAAGGACAGCTGATTTTTCGAGAAGAATTGAAGCGCGAGTAAATGGGTAATTTTGTGATCATTGTCATCGACGAAGGTACCACACGCTGACACACCAGCGAATAAGAAGGGTGGATTACATTGACGGCGGATCAGACACAAAAAACTTTTGATCTGTACGTCGGCGACGCGGTAAACAACTTTATCCTTGGGCGCGATCGAAGGCTCAGAATCGATCGGCAGCCTTTTGTGGCATTCGTGACAACACCAATAATTACTGGGTGTGTAGTATCGTATCGTGTTGTACAGTTTGTACGGGCAGAGTGATTGACTGAAGTGCGCTCGTTTCCTCTTAGGTGTCACATGCATTTGTCGCGAAGGTTGACAGTTATGAATCGTGTCCGACATGTCGTAATCTTGGCGCATAAAGACGGATAAAAGTGACCCTTACCGCCTTTATCCAACAGGTCCACCTCCAAATCCTAAGGGGACAATTTACCGTAATCCAGCTCAGACATTTATAGCCAATTTATTTTTGGTAAGGAAAGTTTGTGAGTACTCGTTTTCTCCGTGAAGCAATGAGTGTCCATTGCCGACATTTCAAGCGTCGCAATACGATTACTTATCCATCCTACAGCAGAAGAGTGCGTACACAACATACGCCCATTTTCCGTGCCTCTATCAATCAATTGTTGAGTCGTATCTGTCAGTAAACTGCCTCAGTTCTTGGCAAGTGCCAACAGCGAAGGTGACAAAGTCACACTCCCACTCTTTTGCAGAACCAAAACAAACCTTTTCAGCTGCACATACCAGTACAGTACTCAAACCTTGTTTCAAGGTCTGCTAATCAACCAAGGAATAGAAAGAAAGAGGAAATAAGGTGCATCTTTATGCATCCAGGAAACGGAGCCTGTTGAATATGCAAAGCAGATGGAACAAGCAGGAATCCCTAGGCAGCTTTGGAAATGAAGGAGAAAGCGGAAAGATGCGGCACCTACCACCCGCCCGCATTTATTCGGCCGATTAAGCAGCTAGTCGAGGGAAAGAATCGCTAGGCAGGAGGCCTATTGTTTCATCCGCAGGCGGATTTATAGCCTTCCGAGGGTTTGCCTCGTTAATCCGATCTGCCATGCATCCTACGATACGTACATTACATACATTACTAGGTACGTTAGGGCAAAAACACCGACTCTGGTCCGGTCCTAGACAATCCGGCACCAGAGCCAAAAACATGTAGCACATCAAAAGTCAGCATGCGCGCAATGGTAATTAGCGCAGAACGTAAATTATGAGCAGCAAGCAAACGAGCTAAGAAGTTTCCAATTTCCTGAAGATGCTATGCCGTGGACGGATTATGTGGGCAAAAAAAGAAAAAGAATGTAGAGGTCTATGCGGATTTAAGTTTCCCTGCGCTACGCCGGATTTTCTCTTTACCTCTAGGCTGAACTTTGATCAGCTTGGTGTCTTCTTTTATTCTTCTCAAATAAAGGTGATACCCGCGGTAACCACCCACATATTGTACATTCAGTATACGACATTCGTTTCGTACGTACCACAATATTCGCTTATAAAGTGGCCTTCTTGGGTCCGTCTTTCTTCTTACGAGTGTTTCATACGCAATTCCGAGTAGGCCAGTGCAAAAGACAGCTGGGGGCTCACTTAATCGTCTGAGATGAATTATTATTCGTGAACCCTTTCGCATCTCATTTGTCTTTGCTATCTGTTTCTACTGTGGCTCCGCTACAATTGTATTTCCTGAACGCCAGCAGTACGTACGTACCATAGCTACCTATGTAGTAGTATCTTAAAAATGATTTTATATTTTAATTCAAAAAAATAACAAAATGTATGGATTTTCTACCATTTTATTTCATTTAAAATTTTATCTAAAGTCAGTGTAAAGGCGTTTATTTTATCTAAATTCTGTACATTTTAGATAAATCATTTAAATGAAAATTTAAATAAAATATAAAATGATTCGGGCAATATTGAAGTAATTTGAGCCTATACTCGTGATATTTCTCGTTCTTTTTGTTGGTTCCTGTCATTCTTGCATAAAAACACAAAATTTCAATGACTATCTGTGACGGTAAAGCTCTGTTTTGGATCTCTCTATTCTTATAGTTCTTAGCTTCTCAATTTTGACTGGAAAAAATGGTCCGACAAAAATCATTTTATATTCAAATTAAACTCATTTAAATGACTGTTTTTCCCTGTCATTTTATTCAATATTCTATTCAAATTCATCCGCTGAAAAATATTTTATTTTTAATCAAAAATCAGTAAATTTCATCATTTTTAAGATACTACTATGTAGGTACGTACGTACAGACGTACAATGGTACGTTTTATAGCCTGCCTTGCACACGGTCATGTAACGGTAACTTTGAAGATGGTCAAACACGGAAAAGCGGTCAATGAGCTTTCTCTGCGTAAATAAAGCATGTCGGCCACACGATGACGCACTGCGCAAGTTTTTGCCTTGTGAAAACAAAAGAACAAAGGAAGAGCCGCTCACGCAAGGTTTGCACAGACGTCGCGTCACACTTACAGATAAATGTAAGCGATACTGTTTATTAGGAGGGGACAGTAGCCCTGATTAGCGGCGTGGGTGCGTGCTTAACAGTGGGGTCCAATTATAAGTATAGGTACAGTCGCTTTGGCGTATGGCGGCATCCTTTGTCCATGCTAACTACTATACCCGCCATTTTCTTTCTTGATGAAAAGTGTATTGCTTTACAGCCACCAGTTGTGTCCACAGAAATAATTGTGGACAGTGGTCGTTGTAATCGCAATAGGTAAGTCTTGAGTACACATACATGCACGGTAGCCGCACAAAGAGAGACAGAATAATGAATCCTGCTTTTCTTATTCTTCGATGTCTACACGCACGCGACGCCCATATCATTATTGTTATCTTCCCATGTTTCTTTCCAATTGTTTGCAACCGTTTTACGACCATATTTTACGGCAGCGACTTTTTTGAATATCGGAAAATTTTACAAGGGCAATCACCAGCAAATTACGACACAGAGAAATGGACGTGGGCAGGACAGCACCCACCCGTGTTTGATCAGATTCAATGTGCTCATAACTATTCCGTACTGAATACCGACGGTCACAAAAAAGGTGGAATTATTGTTTATGCTCCTTTGACCTTCGGTCTTCCTTTCGGAGTTTCTTTTTCCTCTTCCTTCGAGCATCTGTACTGTATTCGTCGTATATGTACGTATATGTACGTACTACGGGACACGCATATCACGAAATGATGTGACCAGACGAATGCCCGTAGGAGAAATGGAAAAACTCCGACCAATGGTGATGTTAGATTTGATCGAACAGGAGGGCCCTATGTCCATAAAGGGCACTTGATAATTTTTCTTTCTCTCTTCATATCGTGTGCGGTCAATATTGTTGGAGTAAATTTTGTCACCTGCCCCTGTCCACTCGACTTGGCCATTCTTGAACGACCTTGGCTTTGTTAATGAAATAAGGAAAGTGTGTCGACTCCTTTCATGATCATGATCACGATGATTTCCGCAGGGGTTGGGTTCATTCTGAAAATTACAGACAACTAAATTTGAACCGCATTGGCAGTCCAGTTTTGTACAGTGGTTTGGTAAGTGCGTACAGGTCGGATTCAATGGGGTAAACCCGGCCATTGAAAAATTTGGCCATCTATGTACGTAAGTTCCAGGGGGGCAACATCTCAACTCAACCTTCTAACTATAAATAAGTGTCGCCAAATTACGGTCCACTTAGGTATGTAGTAGTAGGTGTCTACGCTTTCGCCATACTTTCGCTGTGTAGGTCCACTAGTACAGACGTCTCAAAACCCATTCGGCTCATCTGGAATCACGATTCGGAGACTCCATGGTTCGGGTCCTACCCCACAGTATCCTAAGCAATGTACGGTACAGTAACACATGACATGAATGACAATAAATGGTGGCATTATTCACCGTCATAAGCTGGTTGTTTCGATGGTTCTCGGAGATGGAAATGCATTGACCAAAGGACGGATAACCGAATAGCTGTCTATGGATTCCGTGTCCTTCTCCTCGGCTTCGCGCGCCTTTTTCAGAGGTTTTCGCCACCATCTCATCAACGGCACAAGGCATGGAAAGACAAATTCCCGTATCGCACACACTAACCACCCGAGCCACAGCATCAGACATCCGACGCCTACAGCAATATTGTTGGAGAAACTGTAGATTTCTACTAGTCAGCTGCTTTTAAAGGGGGTGATCCAGACAAACTCCACTGCAGCTTTCGCCCTGCCTCACTCTATTTTGAGCTTCCAGCTTCAAACCATCGCAATTCAAAAATGAACCAATGATAAATAATAAGGCGTTGAAAGCTGGGAAGTCTATTTTGGAACACCTCATGTACTTTACAGCGTCAGGGGTCAGACAAAAACAGGATACTAACTGGATAACATCGCTAACCCAAGATGTAAATTCCATCCAGAACTACTGGTCGATCTTCAAACATGCCTGTCACCAAATACCGCTAGTCAGGTTCGTATACGGCTGAGCAAAGGTACATGTTCAAGGAGAAGCGAATTTCTTGAAGCGACCTGCTTGCAGCGAAACGTCAGAAAGTTTGATGACATACGTAGAAAAAAGAAACTAATCTTGAAGAAGCATGTGCCGCGCCATTTCGCATACAAATTGCTACTTTTCAAATGACTCGTCCCAGCGGGATCTTGCGTGGCATTGCGGCCGTGAGGCATGGCAGAATGATAATGCGACACTGCTGAATTTTTGACTTTACTACCGAAACAGCTGAACAGACACATACGTGCTTTTTTGTGTTTGCTTTGTTCTGCAGTGCCATATTTGGCGCCTCTTCGGCAAGCGTGAAAGTCGTATAGCAGTAAAATGTGTGGATAGTAGCAAGAATAATATAACCTAACAAGAATGAAGCACAACACGCTAAGAAACGTATTTAAACCCTGCCGCATTTTGACTTCACAGCGAACCACATTCTGATTTTGCAAGGAAGATTAGTTCGTGCTTCGATTGAGTGCGCCCCCCATAAAAAAACACGCGTGTCACTCCACCCACGGACTAATCTTCCTTGCAAAATCAGAATGCGGTTCCCTGAGTTGATATACAACCATCGATGATTACAATCTAGGACGATGATTGTAATCAAGTCAAAATGTGGCCAGGGTGAAATCGTTTCTTAGTGTGTAGTGTTTCATTCTTTGTTAGGTTCTTTATTATTATTTTTTGATAGTAGTAGGCCTGTACCTACTAGGAATCAGAAGTAAACGTTTATTGCCAATTTGTTGTATAAAAAAGTGGACGGTGTAGTGGTATTGATTGCATATTATCATGGCTTGCTCGGATCATTGCAAAGGACTTTTGCAAATTACTCCACGTGCTCTTTGTTTGAGTTGGGCGCTTAGACACAGCCTTGCATTGCAATCATGGCAAGGGGCAGGACGTTCGCCGATAATGCTTTAGCAGCAGCAGTGACACCAGCGCACACTTCTTCGTCGAAAGATATGTGACCGCATGCATGCATATCGCCTTTTATTTGCTATTGTACTGCGCGTTTAACAGTATATATTAGCTAACTACACGTAATTTGTGTGTAAATGAAAATGACTATCACGTGTTGTGTAACGTTTTTTCCCATGAATCCTCCTTGGCTTTGCTGCTTCTCTCCCCCCCCCCCACCAGTGATGTTTGTTGCATATTGCATTTGCTGCCTTTTCAATGATGATAAATCATTCTTGCCAGTTTCTTTCATAGGAACAGGCTGCAATAATGCGTTTTAATTCGGTGCAGATGATAAATGGCGTCAGCTATTTCTATGGCTTCTGGTGTTTCTTTTCTCCACAACCGTCGCATTATTCATGTTCGTCGTCGTGGAGTAGGTTGAAGGGAGGAGTGCTACGAATACGGAGTCTCTTTTGGCTACCCGCGGCTATGTTAGGGACGGGTGAAAGAAATCCACTGTTGCGGCAAAAAACTGGGAGAGTGAACCTGCAAATAATAACTGTCCATAACCAGCAGCGAGAGTACAGTAACAACGCCATCTGAAAAGCACTGGCACGGTTACCAACACATCAATTGACCGTTTAATTGCAAGCAAGCTCAACATCTACGCAATCATGACGGCTTCTTACCCTCTGGAAGCTTCAGTACGGGTTAACTCTTCCTCTGCCTTTCACCGTTTGTACTTGGAGTCGGATATAGGGTGAAGTCGATCGTGACTCTTGTTGGCAATAAAGCGGAACCTGGAACATCCAGTGAATACGACTGCCGTAATTTTGTGGACGAATTGAATTTATGGGCGATTGTGAAATGCGATTCATCCAAGTCCAAACAGATACGAATCCTAATTATCATGGTGCAGGAGTCCGGAATTTCGAGTTTGCGTTGTTGCTGGGGCAAAACCGAAGGGCTTTCAAGTAATTTGATAATTAGCTAAGACCGGAGGATATCTGATTACAAATGACTGTAGATTTATGGCCATTAGGCAGGGACATCTACGAAGAGATCTTAGAGGCTTTGTAAGTAGTTCTTAAGAGATCAATCGTCCTACATCGTACCTTCTATGATTTGATCAGTCATTGCCTAGTAAATGTAATTTGAAAAGAGTGTGACACAACTAATGAATATTACTTTTCAGAGTTCTAGACCGATAGTAATCAGCAATGACTACTGTTGTGGCAGCTTTATTCACAAGGATCAGCAGGACATGATGTTTCCGATGGGTCACATTGATCCAAACTACAGTTGCTGCATGGCTCAACGCTGGCGATATACAGCTGGACGAATGCGTTAGAGACACGTACAATTATGGCAAAAGGCGCATCTTGGATGAAGGAAATTCGGTACCTGCCAGCGTTAACTGGAAGGAGATCAGTAAAGGTGTATTTGAATTGGGATAACGACCAGAGGATATTTGAGCACAGGTGAAAACGATACAACAGGTGATAGTCATTTTTAGGCATATGGAATTACGTGTAGTTAGTATACATATACCGTCAAACGCGCAGTAATATAACTATAGGTGCATATGCATCATGTGTCACATATCTTTCGACGAAGAGTGCTGCGCTGGTGGCTCACTGCTGCTGCTAAAGCATCACCCTCTTGCCACCATCCCAATGCAACGCTGCCAAGCGCCCAACTCTACAGTACGTGGGAGTAATTGAAAGTCCCTTTGCAATGATCCGACAAGCCCCCACCAGAATATGCAATCAATATGATGCTCCACTTTTTATACAACAAATTGCAATAAACGTTTACTTCTGATTCTAGTAGGTATACTCCAAGAATAATAATAACCTAACAAAGAATGAAACACTATATATACATTACGGCCACATTTTTGACTTGATTACAATCATCGTCCCCCAAGATTGGAATTATTTATGGTGTATATCAACTCAGGGAACCGCATTCTGATTTTGAAGGAAGATTAGTCCATTGACACGCGTGTTCTCGGGCGCGCTCAATCGAAGCACGACGATTTTCTGGAAATCAGACGCGGTTCGCTGTGGAGTCAAAAATGCGGAGACCGTTTCTTAGCGTGTGTGCTTCATTCTTGTTAGGTTACACCCCACTTCTTGTGACTATTCCAGGCACATTTACGCCATATGACTTTCACGCCTGTGCAATAGGCGAAACACGACGAAAAACAAAACAAACAAAATAGTAAAGCTAAAATCAGCAGTGTCGCAGCGATCATTCCGCCATGCCTCATGGCTGTACGCCACGAGATCCCGCTGCGAGCCATGTAGCAATTGTAGATGCCAACCGGCGCGGCAAAAATTTCAAGATGAGGTTCTCTGAGCAATGTGTGTTAACCTCCTAATGGTTCGCTGCAAGCAGGTTGGCTTCAAGAAATTCGCTTCTCCTGAACACTAACCCTTTGCTCACTAGGCAGAATTTGAAGACCCTCGACCAGTAGTCCGGGAGGAATCGATATGAGGAAAGCCAGGCTGTGATTCCAGGTATCTGTTTTTTTTGTCTGACCTGACGCTGAAAGTACACTAGGTGTTACAAAGGCTTCGCAGCTTTCAATGCTTATTATTTATCATTGGGTTCATTTTGAATTGTGATGGTTTTTGAAGCTGGGAAGCTCAAAAAGAGAGTGAGGCAGGGCGGTGCAATTTGTTGGATGATCCCAACTGCACTAGGAGAAATCTACAATTTTTCCAACAATATTGCCCATGTTCTCTGATGCTGTGGGGGCTCGCGAGTGTGCGCGATACGGAATTCGTCCTCCATGCCTTGTGCCGATGGTGGCGAAAACCTCTGAAAAGGGCGCGCGAAGCCGAGAGGACACGGGACCCAGGCAGCCTATTCGGTTATCCGTCCTTTGGCTCAATGCATTTTCATCTTTCTGAGAACCATCCAACAGACGATGAATGAATAATGCCACCATTTATTGTCATTCATGTCATGTGTTACTGTACCGTACATCTCGGTGAGGATGCACTGCTGGGGGGGTAGGACCCAACCATGAGTCTCCCAATCGCTATTTTTATATGACGGAAATGGGCTTTAGACGTCTGTGGACCTACACAGCGAAAAAAGACTTAAAAAAACCGTAGACACTAACTACTCACATATGCAAGTGGACTGTAATTTGGCTGACACTTATTTATAGTTAGAAGGTTGAGATGTTGCCGCCCTAACCTTACGTACATAAAGGACCAACTTTTTCAGGCAGTTTACCCCTATGAGTCTGACTGTACGCACCTACCAAACCACTGTACAAAACTGGACTGCCAATGCGGTTCAAATTTACTTGTTGTACTTTTTAGACGGGGAATACCTGGTGAATTGCTATCACATGATCATGAAGAGTCGACACATTGTGATTTCATTCACAAAGCCAAGGTCGTTCAAGAATGGCCAAGTCGCGTGGACACGGACAAGGTGACAAAATTACTCCAAACACGCCCACGAGATGAAGAGAGAGAAGCTCACCAAGCTGTCACGACATAGGGCCTCTGTTCGATTAAATTAACATCACCATTGGTCGGAGTTTTTCACGATCTCCTACGGTTCGTCTGGTCACATCATTTCGTGATGCGTGTCCCGTAGTACGTACATATACGTACATATGTATGCATACAGTACACACGCTTGAAGGAAGAGGGAAATAAACGAAATCAAAAAGGAGAAAACAATAATTCCACCGTTTTTGTGGAGACCGTTGGTATTCAGTACGGAATAGTTATGAGCATATTTATCCTATCAAATACCGTGGGCCCGTCCTGCCTACGTTCATTTCTCTGTGTCGTACTTTGTGGTGATTAGTAAAATTTTCGACATATTTCAAAAAAGTCGCTGCCGTAAAATGGTCAGCTTTGCAAACAATTGGAAAAGAAACATGGGAAGTATACAATAATGATATGTGTTGCGCTGCGTGTATACATTGAGAGAAGAAAAAGTATATTCATTATTCCGTCTCTCTTCCTCGCGGCGGCCACCGTGCATGTATGTGTACTCAAGACTTACCTATTGCGATTACAACGACCACTGTCCACAATTATTTCTGTGGACACAACTGGTGGCTGTAAAGCAATACACTTTTCATCAAGAAAGAAAATGGCGGGTATAGTAGTTAGCATGGACAAAGGATGCCGCCATACGCCAAAGCGACTGTACCTATACTTATAATTGGACCCCACTGTTAAGCACGCACCCACGCCGCTAATCAGGGCTACTGTCCCCTCCTAATAAACAGTATCGCTTACATTTATCTTTAAGTGTGACGCGACGTCTGTGCAAACCTTGCGTGAGCGGCTCTTCCTTTGTTCGTTTGTTTTCACAAGGCAAAAGTGTATTGCTTTACAGCCACCAGTTGTGTCCACAGAAATAATTGTGGACAGTGGTCGTTGTAATCGCAATAGGAAGTCTTGAGTACACATACATGCACGGTAGCCGCACAAAGAGAGACAGAATAATGAATCCTGCTTTTCTTATTCTTCGACGTCGTACACACTTATGCGACGCCCATATCATTATTGTTATCTTCCCATGTTTCTTTCCAATTGTTTGCAACCGTTTTACGACCATATTTTACGGCAGCGACTTTTTTGAATATCGGAAAATTTTACAAGGGCAATCACCAGCAAATTACGACACAGAGAAATGGACGTGGGCAGGACAGCACCCACCCGTGTTTGATCAGATTCAATGTGCTCATAACTAGTCCGTAATGGAATACCGACGGTCACAAAAAAGGTGGAATTATTGTTTATGCTCCTTCTACCTTCGGTCTTCCGTCGGAGTTTCTTTTTTCCTCTTCCTTCGAGCATCTGTACTGTATGTGTCTTATATGTACGTATATGTACGTACTACGGACACGCATATCACGAAATGATGTGACCAGACGAATGCCCGTAGGAGAATTGAAAAACTCCGACCAATGGTGATGTTAGATTTGATCAAACAGGAGGGCCTATGTCCATAAAGGGCACTTGATAATTTTTCTTCTCTCGTCATCTCGTGGGCGGGAAACTGTTGGAGTAAATTTTGTCACCTGCTCCTGTCCACGCGACTTGGCCATTCTGGAACCGGATCTAGGCTTTGTGAATGAAATAAGGAAAGTGTGTCGACTCCTTTCATGATCATGATCACGAAGATTTCCGCAGGGGTTGGGTTCATTCTGAAAATTACAGACAACTAAATTTGAACCGCATTGGCAGTCCAGTTTTGTACAGTGGGTTGGTAAGTGCGTACAGGTCGGATTCAATGGGGTAAACCCGGCCATTGAAAAATTTGGCCATCTATGTACGTAAGTTCCAGGGCGGCAACATCTCAACTCAACCTTCTAACTATAAATAAGTGTCGCCAAGTTACGGTCCACTTAGGTATGTAGTAGTAGGTGTCTACGCTTTCGCCATACTTTCGCTGTGTAGGTCCACTAGTACAGACGTCTCAAAACCCATTCGGCTCATCTGGAATCACGATTCGGAGACTCCATGGTTCGGGTCCTACCCCACAGTATCCTAAGCAATGTACGGTACAGTAACACATGACATGAATGACAATAAATGGTGGCATTATTCACCGTCATAAGCTGGTTGGTTCGATGGTTCTCGGAGATGGAAATGCATTGACCAAAGGACGGATAACCGAATAGCTGTCTATGGATTCCGTGTCCTTCTCCTCGGCTTCGCGCGCCTTTTTCAGAAGGTTTCGGCCACCATCTCATCAACGGCACAAGGCATGGAAAGACAAATTCCCGTATCGCACACACTAACCACCCGAGCCACAGCATCAGACATCCGACGCCTACAGCAATATTGTTGGAGAAACCGTAGATGGCTCTGACAAGTCAGATGCTTTTAAAGGGGTGATCCAGACAAACTCCACTGCAGCTTTCGCCCTGCCTCACTCTATTTTGAGCTTCCAGCTTCAAACCATCGCAATTCAAAAATGAACCAATGATAAAGAAATAAGGCGTTGAAAGCTGGGAAGTCTATCCTGGAACACCTCATGGACTTGACAGCGTCAGGGGTCAATAAAAACAGCGATATGAACCTATAACATCGCTAACCCAAGATGTAAATTCCATCCAGAACTACTGGTCGATCTTCAAACATGCCTGTCACCAAATACCGCTAGTCAGGTTCGTATACGGCTGAGCAAAGGTACATGTTCAAGGAGAAGTGATTTCTTGAAGCGACCTGCTTGCAGCGAAACGTCAGAAAGTTTGATGACATACGTAGAAAAAGAAACTAAACTTGAAGAAGCATGTGCCGCGCCATTTCGCATACAAATTGCTACTTTTCAAATGACTCGTCCCAGCGGGATCTTGCGTGGCATTGCGGCCGTGAGGCTGGTAAATATAACGTATAATGCGACACTGCTGACTTTTTGACTCATGAACGCGACCCCGAAACAGCTGAACAGACACATACGGCTTGGGCGCGCAGGCCAAGGCGCCTCGGCAAGCGGAAAGTCGATAAGTAAAAAAATGGGGAAGAGCAAGAAAAAAACCAACAAAGAGGAACACAACACGCAAGAAACGAAAACCCGCCGCAGCACAGCGAACCACAGGCAAGGAAGAAGCGGCGCCGGAGCGCGCCCCCGCAAACACGCGGCAACAAGCACGGACAATCCCTGCAAAACAGAGCGGCCCGAGGAACAACCACGGACAACTAGGCGGGAACAAGCAAATGGGCAGGGAATCGTAGGGAGGTCTTTGAGGTTCGAGAGAGGCGACCACTAGAACAGAAGAAACGAGCCAATGGATAAAAAGGGCGGGAGGGAGGCATACTATCAGGCGCCGGACACAAGGAGCAAAACCCACGGCCTGGAGGGGCGCAGACACAGCCGCATGCAACAGGCAAGGGGCAGGCACGCCGATGCAGCAGCAGCAGGCACCAGCGCACACTCCGCGAAGAAGGACCGCAGCAGCAACGCCAGCAGACGCGCGAACAGAAAAGAACAACGAACGGGTCCATGAAACAGCTTCACAGCCTGTTTCCTTGATCGATTTTCCCACCTGCCGATCCAAATGCTGGCCAGTTTCTGGTCGTTATACCAATTCGGATCACCTTTACTGATCTCCTTCCAGTTAATGCTGGCAGGACCAAATTCCTTCATCAATGCGCCTTTTGCATAATTGTACGTGTCTCTAGCGCATTCGTCCAGCTGTATATTGCTAGCGTTGAGCCATGCAGCAACTGTAGTTGCGATGTGACCCATCGGAAACATCATGTACTGCTGATCCTTGTGAGTGAAGCTGCCACAACAGTAGGCATTGCTGATTACTATCGGGCTGGAACGCTGAAAAGTAATATTCATTAGTTGTGTCACACTCTTTTGAATTTGCATTACTAGCAATGACTGATAAATCATAGAAGGTACGATGTAGGACGATTGATCTCAGAACTGAACGACAAAGCCTCTAAAGATCTCTTCGTAGTATGTCCTGCCTAATGGCCATAAATCTGCGTCGTTTGTAATCAGAATATCCTCCGGTCTGAGCTGATTCAAATTGCTGTGAAAGCCTTCGGTTTTGCCAGCAAAACGCAAACTGCGAAATTGCGGACTGCCTGCGCCATGAGAATAGATTCGGATCTGTTTGGAACTTGGATGAATCGATTTCGCAATCGTCCAGTGAATTCAATTCGTCCAAAATCGGCAGTCGTGTGCTGGATGTCAGTCCGCTTTGGTGCACAAGAGTCACGATCGACTTCACGCCTATCCGACTCCAAGTACGAACGGTGAAAGGCAGCAGGAAGAGATAACCCGTACTGAAGCTTCCAGAGGGTAAAGAAGCCGTCATGATTGCGTAGATGTTGAGCTTGCTTCGATTGAAACGGTCATTGATGTGTTGGTGACCGTGCAGTGCTTGCAGATGGCGTTGTTATTGTCTCTCGCTGCTGGTTATGGGCAGTTATTATTTGCAGGTTGACTGTCCCAGTTTTTTGCCGCAACGGTGGGGAATTTCTTTCACCGGTCCCTAACATAGCCGCGGGTAGCCAAAAGAGACTGCCGTATTCGTACAGCTCCTCCCTTCGACCGTACTTCACAACGACGAACATGAATAATGCGACGGTTGTGGAGAAAAGAAACACCAGAAGCCATAGAAATAGCTGACGCCATTTTATCATCTGCAAATAATTAAAACGCATTATTGCAGCCTGTTCCTATGAAAGAAACTGGCAAGAATGATTTATCATCATTGAAAAGGCAGCAAATGCAATGCAACAAACATCACTGGGGGGGGTGGGGGGGGGGGGAGAGAAGCAGCAAAGCCAAGGAGGATTCATGGGAAAAAACGTTACACAACACGTGATAGTCATTTTCATTTACACACGAATTACGTGTAGTTAGCTAATATATACTGTTAAACGCGCAGTACAATAGCAAATAAAAGGCGATATGCATGCATGCGGTCACATATCTTTCGACGAAGAAGTGTGCGCTGGTGTCACTGCTGCTGCTAAAGCATTATCGGCGAATGTCCTGCCCCTTGCCATGATTGCAATGCAAGGCTGTGTCTAAGCGCCCAACTCAAACAAAGAGCACGTGGAGTAATTTGCAAAGTCCTTTGCAATGATCCGAGCAAGCCATGATAATATGCAATCAATACCACTACACCGTCCACTTTTTATACAACAAATTGGCAATAAACGTTTACTTCTGATTCTAGTAGGTACAGGCCTACTACTATCAAGAATAATAATAACCTAACAAAGAATGAAACACTACACACTAAGAAACGATTTAACCCTGGCCACATTTTGACTTGATTACAATCATCGTCCTAGATTGTAATCATCGATGGTTGTATATCAACTCAGGGAACCGCATTCTGATTTTGCAAGGAAGATTAGTCCGTGCTTGTATTGACACGCGTGTTTTTGAATCGGGGGCGCGCTCAATCGAAGCACGAACTAATCTTCCTTGCAAAATCAGAATGTGGTTCGCTGTGAAGTCAAAATGCGGCAGGGTTTAATCGTTTCTTAGCGTGTTGTGCTTCATTCTTGTTAGGTTATATTATTCTTGCTACTATCCACACATTTTACTGCTATACGACTTTCACGCTTGCCGAAGAGGCGCCAAATATGGCACTGCAGAACAAAGCAAACACAAAAAAGCACGTATGTGTCTGTTCAGCTGTTTCGGTAGTAAAGTCAAAAATTCAGCAGTGTCGCATTATCATTCTGCCATGCCTCACGGCCGCAATGCCACGCAAGATCCCGCTGGGACGAGTCATTTGAAAAGTAGCAATTTGTATGCGAAATGGCGCGGCACATGCTTCTTCAAGATTAGTTTCTTTTTTTCTACGTATGTCATCAAACTTTCTGACGTTTCGCTGCAAGCAGGTCGCTTCAAGAAATTCGCTTCTCCTTGAACATGTACCTTTGCTCAGCCGTATACGAACCTGACTAGCGGTATTTGGTGACAGGCATGTTTGAAGATCGACCAGTAGTTCTGGATGGAATTTACATCTTGGGTTAGCGATGTTATCCAGTTAGTATCCTGTTTTTGTCTGACCCCTGACGCTGTAAAGTACATGAGGTGTTCCAAAATAGACTTCCCAGCTTTCAACGCCTTATTATTTATCATTGGTTCATTTTTGAATTGCGATGGTTTGAAGCTGGAAGCTCAAAATAGAGTGAGGCAGGGCGAAAGCTGCAGTGGAGTTTGTCTGGATCACCCCCTTTAAAAGCAGCTGACTAGTAGAAATCTACAGTTTCTCCAACAATATTGCTGTAGGCGTCGGATGTCTGATGCTGTGGCTCGGGTGGTTAGTGTGTGCGATACGGGAATTTGTCTTTCCATGCCTTGTGCCGTTGATGAGATGGTGGCGAAAACCTCTGAAAAAGGCGCGCGAAGCCGAGGAGAAGGACACGGAATCCATAGACAGCTATTCGGTTATCCGTCCTTTGGTCAATGCATTTCCATCTCCGAGAACCATCGAAACAACCAGCTTATGACGGTGAATAATGCCACCATTTATTGTCATTCATGTCATGTGTTACTGTACCGTACATTGCTTAGGATACTGTGGGGTAGGACCCGAACCATGGAGTCTCCGAATCGTGATTCCAGATGAGCCGAATGGGTTTTGAGACGTCTGTACTAGTGGACCTACACAGCGAAAGTATGGCGAAAGCGTAGACACCTACTACTACATACCTAAGTGGACCGTAATTTGGCGACACTTATTTATAGTTAGAAGGTTGAGTTGAGATGTTGCCGCCCTGGAACTTACGTACATAGATGGCCAAATTTTTCAATGGCCGGGTTTACCCCATTGAATCCGACCTGTACGCACTTACCAAACCACTGTACAAAACTGGACTGCCAATGCGGTTCAAATTTAGTTGTCTGTAATTTTCAGAATGAACCCAACCCCTGCGGAAATCATCGTGATCATGATCATGAAAGGAGTCGACACACTTTCCTTATTTCATTCACAAAGCCAAGGTCGTTCAAGAATGGCCAAGTCGCGTGGACAGGGGCAGGTGACAAAATTTACTCCAACAATTTTTCCCGCCCACGAGATGAAGAGAGAAGAAAAATTATCAAGTGCCCTTTATGGACATAGGGCCCTCCTGTTCGATCAAATCTAACATCACCATTGGTCGGAGTTTTTCAATTCTCCTACGGGCATTCGTCTGGTCACATCATTTCGTGATATGCGTGTCCGTAGTACGTACATATACGTACATATACGACGCATACAGTACAGATGCTCGAAGGAAGAGGAAAAAGAAACTCCGAAAGGAAGACCGAAGGTCAAAGGAGCATAAACAATAATTCCACCTTTTTTGTGACCGTCGGTATTCAGTACGGAATAGTTATGAGCACATTGAATCTGATCAAACACGGGTGGGTGCTGTCCTGCCCACGTCCATTTCTCTGTGTCGTAATTTGCTGGTGATTGCCCTTGTAAAATTTTCCGATATTCAAAAAAGTCGCTGCCGTAAAATATGGTCGTAAAACGGTTGCAAACAATTGGAAAGAAACATGGGAAGATAACAATAATGATATGGGCGTCGCGTGCGTGTAGACATCGAAGAATAAGAAAAGCAGGATTCATTATTCTGTCTCTCTTTGTGCGGCTACCGTGCATGTATGTGTACTCAAGACTTACCTATTGCGATTACAACGACCACTGTCCACAATTATTTCTGTGGACACAACTGGTGGCTGTAAAGCAATACACTTTTCATCAAGAAAGAAAATGGCGGGTATAGTAGTTAGCATGGACAAAGGATGCCGCCATACGCCAAAGCGACTGTACCTATACTTATAATTGGACCCCACTGTTAAGCACGCACCCACGCCGCTAATCAGGGCTACTGTCCCCTCCTAATAAACAGTATCGCTTACATTTATCTGTAAGTGTGACGCGACGTCTGTGCAAACCTTGCGTGAGCGGCTCTTCCTTTGTTCTTTTGTTTTCACAAGGCAAAAACTTGCGCAGTGCGTCATCGTGTGGCCGACATGCTTTATTTACGCAGAGAAAGCTCATTGACCGCTTTTCCGTGTTTGACCATCTTCAAAGTTACCGTTACATGACCGTGTGCAAGGCAGGCTATAAAACGTACCATTGTACGTCTGTACGTACGTACCTACATAGTAGTATCTTAAAAATGATGAAATTTACTGATTTTTGATTAAAAATAAAATATTTTTCAGCGGATGAATTTGAATAGAATATTGAATAAAATGACAGGGAAAAACAGTCATTTAAATGAGTTTAATTTGAATATAAAATGATTTTTGTCGGACCATTTTTTCCAGTCAAAATTGAGAAGCTAAGAACTATAAGAGATAGAGAGATCCAAAACAGAGCTTTACCGTCACAGATAGTCATTGAAATTTTGTGTTTTTATGCAAGAATGACAGGAACCAACAAAAAGAACGAGAAATATCACGAGTATAGGCTCAAATTACTTCAATATTGCCCGAATCATTTTATATTTTATTTAAATTTTCATTTAAATGATTTATCTAAAATGTACAGAATTTAGATAAAATAAACGCCCTTACACTGACTTTAGATAAAATTTTAAATGAAATAAAATGATTGAAAATCCATCATTTTTATTCCTTTGAATTAAAATATAAAATCATTTTTAAGATACTACTACATAGGTAGCTATGGTACGTACGTACTGCTGGCGTTCAGGAAATACAATTGTAGCGGAGCCACAGTAGAAACAGATAGCAAAGACAAATGAGATGCGAAAGGGTTCACGAATAATAATTCATCTCAGAAGATTAAGTGAGCCCCAGTATTTGCACTGGCCTACTCGGAATTGCGTATGAAACACTCGTAAGAAGAAAGACGGACCCAAGAAGGCCACTTTCTGGCGTCTATTGTGGTACGTACGAAACGAATGTCGTATACTGAATGTACAATATGTGGGTGGTTACCGCGGGTATCACCTTTATTTGAGAAGAATAAAAGAAGACACCAAGCTGATCAAAGTTCAGCCTCGAGGTCAAGAAAAATCCGGCGTAGCGCAGGGAAACTTAAATCCGCATAGACCTCTACATTCTTTTTCTTTTTTTGCCCACATAATCCGTCCACGGCATAGCATCTTCAGGAAATTGGAAACTTCTTAGCTCGTTTGCTTGCTGCTCATAATTTACGTTCTGCGCTAATTACCACTGCGCGCATGCTGACTTTTGATGTGCTACATGTTTTTGGCTCTGGTGCCGGATTGTCTAGGACCGGACCAGAGTCGGTGTTTTTGCCCTACCGTACCTAGTAATGTATGTAATGTACGTATCGTAGGATGCATGGCAGATCGGATTAACGAGGCAAACCCTCGGAAGGCTCTGATCCGCCTGCGGATGAAACAATAGGCCTCCTGCCTAGCGATTTTCTTTCCCTGACTAGCTGCTTAATCGGCCGAATAAATGCGGGCCGGTGGTAGGTGCCGCATCTTTCCGCTTTCTCCTTCATTTCCAAAGCTGCCTAGGGATTCCTGCTTGTTCCATGTGCTTTGCATATTCAACAGGCTTCGTTTCCTCGAATAATAAAGATGCACCTTATTTCCTCTTTCTTTCTATTCCTTGGTTGATTAGCAGACCTTGAAACAAGGTTTGAGTACTGTACTGGTATGTGCAGCTGAAAAGGTTTGTTTTGGTTCTGCAAAAGAGTGGGAGTGTGACTTCTGTCACCTTCGCTGTTGGCACTTGCCAATAACTGAGGCAGTTTACTGACAGATATGACTCAACAATTGATTGATAGAGGCACGGAAAATGGGCGTATGTTGTGTACGCACTCTTCTGCTGTAGGATGGATAAGTAATCGTATTGCGACGCTTGAAATGTCGGCAATGGACACTCATTGCTTCACGGAGAAAACGAGTACTCACAAACTTTCCTTACCAAAAATAAATTGGCTATAAATGTCTGAGCTGGATTACGGTAAATTGTCCCCTTAGGATTTGGAGGTGGACCTGTTGGATAAAGGCGGTAAGGGTCACTTTTATCCGTCTTTATGCGCCAAGATTACGACATGTCGGACACGATTCATAACTGTCAACCTTCGCGACAAATGCATGTGACACCTAAGAGGAAACGAGCGCACTTCAGTCAATCACTCTGCCCGTACAAACTGTACAACACGATACGATACTACACACCCAGTAATTATTGGTGTTGTCACGAATGCCACAAAAGGCTGCCGATCGATTCTGAGCCTTCGATCGCGCCCAAGGATAAAGTTGTTTACCGCGTCGCCGACGTACAGATCAAAAGTTTTTTGTGTCTGATCCGCCGTCAATGTAATCCACCCTTCTTATTCGCTGGTGTGTCAGCGTGTGGTACCTTCGTCGATGACAATGATCACAAAATTACCCATTTACTCGCGCTTCAATTCTTCTCGAAAAATCAGCTGTCCTTAGATTTTTTGCGGCAAAAAACGTCCTTTTCGTCATCGCCGGAGGGCAAAAAATACTAAAGCGAAAATCCGCGTGCGCGTCGCGTGCCAAAAATCATCGGATCAATCATATTTTGCCCAGCATTTCAGCCCTTTTTGATTCGCAAAAAACCAAACAATTTGCTTTGTCGATGGCTTTTTTCATATTCCCAATCCTTTCCATTGATCATCTGTCGTTTTGGAAAACTTTACGGATCAGCTAATGCATGATTTTTTTCTGCCACGCAGCATCCAGTTTCCGGCAAGAAGCCCTAGTTTTAGCAGTGATTCTTCTCCGGATGGATGCACATCAGAACGGTGTAGTATCGACGAACAGGAAGACGACCTGAAAAAACTCTGAGCATGAACCGAATAACCCTGTCACATACTGTAGGGTAAGTATGTATGTACGTACATACATATTACATACGTACATGCGCCCCGGGTCCAGTTGTACATAGAGTACATACAACATTCGACCCGGACGGTTGCCTAACAAGTGATTTTCTTTCCGGGGGCAAGAGAGGACGTGCGGTGCGGTGTCGGATCTCTTAGGAGCTTATTCAACCAAAGATGGTGTCGTAATCGGCGTTGGGAAACAGGAATTGGGCCTATGCGCATACTGGAGATGTCCGCACGACGACGTCTCTAAGAGGCTTCCGTCGGGTTAATTAATTGAAAGGTAGGAGACAGAAAGACGGCTAATTGAACTTGTACATAAATGTACGTACTGCTCAAACGTATGTATG
>JASAMW010001731.1:0-14047 GCA_030247985.1 Epsilonema sp. ZAB3_2 | reverse complement strand
CGCGGCATTACGGAGGACCATCTCACACCAGCATGCTACGGTATTGTGATATGCTACAGTCTGGCCAATAGCAGTTGGCACTTGGACTCAAGGCGCGTTGCGTAAAATAGATTTACAAATGCGGATTTCTGTCCACGCTTCGTGTACTCCTATTTAGCAGAAGTACATGCAAACTATGCAACTCGCCTTGAGTCCAAGTGCCAACTGCTATTGGCCAGACTATAGCACAGCACGACACCAGTGCAATTTTGACATCTGATCTGTGTTATCTGTAGGTGCGGAGGAAGGGGGAGAGGCAGAAGGGGAAAGCGATCCGTGATGGCAACAGATGAAAAAGTCACAGATGCAGACCAACGCAGTCTACTGGTCGATCCACTTTCACACCGATATCGTGCGCTCTGGAGAAAATAACGAAAGGAGTGGACTACCCGACAGTTGCATAAATTTAGAGCAGAAACATGTGAATTCTTCAGGCGATGACAAGTGGAAAAGTTGTAGATCGAGCGGTCAAATGAACCGTTAAACTTACAGTACCTACATCAGTAAAAGTGAATACTGCGCACCCTGAAATCCTGAGAAAATAGTTACATCCCCCTGTTTATAGACAGTTTGAAAAAATCCGGGCGCTGTCTATGCGCCGCGTGCTAGTGCGGCGCGCGCGCGTAGACAGTTGCGAAATGCGCGCCAAATTCTAGTCCGCTTCTTTCGCAACTGTCTACGCGCGCGTGCCCGCACTTTGCACGCGGCGCATAGACAGCGCCCGGATTTTTTAACTGTCTATAAACAGGGGGGATGTAACTATTTTCTCAGGATTTCATGGCATACATACGTACTTATGCCATACTACGTATGTACGGTTCACACGGCACAGTTGCCGATCCAACTACATCGGTGGCAAATTCCCTCAGCTCGGAGAGAAGCTTGAGTTTTCGACTTTACCACTAACCAACTTCCCCCGTGCTACCCCATGTGAATGAAAGTAAGAAGAAATACATTTGATGGCGCGTTCACCAGATCCGCAACGGACGTCCGAATGGGTTGACGAACGGACGTACGGACGAACAGTTATGGGTTGACGAACGGACGGATGAACGTTACGAACGTCTGGTGAACGCGCCATGTGACCCATCAAAATGATTAGCAAAAAGCTGTGTTGCGTCTAGAAACGAATGAAGAATTTGATGGGCCATGCCGCGTTCACCAGACGTCCATATATCCGTACGTATCTAGGAGTACTTGGGTCGTTTTCGGTGCCACAGTTACTCCTTAGATACGTACGGACGTCTGGTGAACGCGGCAACAAACGTGGATAGTCGTTTCCCTCATGCCGCGTTCACCAGACGTCCGTAAATCCATCCGTCCGTCCGTCAATCCGTACTAACGGACATATCTAGGAGTACATGGCACACCGCAAACAACCGTGTAGTACTCCTAGTCCTAGATACGTCCGTTACGGATTGACGGACGGATTTACAGACGTTACAGGCGTCTGGTGAACGCGGCATCACTCACCTTCCAACAGATGGCGGTAGCTGCGGTGCCAACGGTGAAATCTTCCGGTTCGTCATTTTCAACATCAAGGCCCCACTTGCGCACCAGCCCGTCTTTCTCGCCACAGCTCAAAAATCTCCGTTCCTCAACGCTGGAACTTAGCTGACAGCTGTAATCCACGCATAACTGCATAAGCCCTTCTTCGTGCGCATAACGAAACTCGCCAAATTCAGCCATGAGTCCTGAAACGCGTAGTAGAAAATGAAATAATAAAGACGGATACAAAAATTGTTCTGTACGTACGCAGTCCAAGCGACGAGTGGGGCCTTGGCAAGGGGTGGGGCTAAAGGCGGACGCGGACACGGACGCGGACGCTGGGTTAAAAGGCGGACGCGGACGCTGGGCTAAAAGGCGGACGCAGAAAAAGCGGACGCGGCGTAAGATTTGCATCCGCGTCCGCCTTTTAGTCCAATCTGCTGACTCTTCCTTCTACCACTTTGGTGGGTAATGGGCTAAAAAGCGGACGCAGAAAAAGCGGATGCAATATTGCATGTGCTAAGGATGGGACTTAGGCTTTATGCTTAGGCTGAAGCTAAGGCTTAGGTATTGGATGCAGAGGGGTAGGCCTCAGCCTAAGCCTAAGCCTAAAGCATAAGTCACATCCTTTTGAAAAAAACACAACTTGCCGTATTTGATCACATTGTGTAAGAAATGCCCGTAGCGATGTACAACAGTACCCTGATCAGATAGTAGTGACTGCCGAGCATGGTGGTTACACATGCAATGTTGCGTCCGCTTTTTCTGCGTCCGCTTTTTAGCCCATTACCCACCAAAGTGGTAGAAAGAAGAGTCAGCAGATTGGACTAAATGGCGGACGCGGATGCAAATCTATCGCCGCGTCCGCTTTTTCTGCGTCCGCCTTTTAGCCCAGCGTTCGCGTCCGCGTCCGCCTTTTAACCCAGCCTCCGCGTCCGCGTCCGTGTCCGCGTCCGCCTTTTAGCCCTACCCCCTTGGCAAGCGCACTAATGCACTATACTGACTGCAACGACCTTACCTGCACGATTCCTATTTGGGACAGATCATTTCAAACTCCTTTTGTCCTTTGGTTGTGTTATCCTTTTCATTTTCCTCGTCCGCTCTCGTTTTTTTATTCTTTTCCTGTTTTGAATTCCCGCCTCAAAAAGTTTCAGCGTTTTTCTCGCTAGAAAGTAAACTTGAAACGCTTTTTGCAAACACTGTATTTCTCTGCAACAATAAACATCATTGTTCAATGTTCAATCATTAAACCCCAATAATTTTTTATATTAGCCTTCAATTTTATTGCTGGACCAATCCAACAACATAAAAGCCGTGCTGTGATGGGGACACGATTTGGAAACGCATAAGTCGTACACACTCGCAAGATCGCAACAGAACCTCGTGCAAAAGTGAGCAACTACTTCGATAGCTCAGAAAGCAAAGTTTTGGATATATCTACAATCACAAGTTGTTGCGGAGAACATGAGAACCTTTCAATAAATAATAAACATCAAGTGCACAATAAAAGAAAGATAAAACAGAAAAGTGCTTCTGCTAAATAAACAAGAACCGTAAACTGTAGGCCTAATGTATTGCTTGCTGGCATTCACCGGCCACCCTAAATTACATCCATGCTGCGCACAAAGAAGTTTCTTCTCTGGTCAAACGTGCTCTCGTGAAATCTCATCCGGCAATCGCCAAGCGCTCAAACTTTTCCGACGACTTCTTGTTTCAGCTTTTTGGCCAATGCTTTTCGGGCTGCGAGCACATCTTCGCTGATGGGAGGAGGTGCGGGGGCCGGACCGCCTCTGTTTCCTCGGAGTGCAGACTTGGCGGCTCTTGCGGTTTTGGGTCGCGCCCGCTTGCCGTCCCCTTCCGCATCTGAGAAGGCTTTCATCCGCGCCTCCCGTTTCATGTTCAGCAACTTGTCGCGCTGCTGTCGCAAGTATTCCTGGCGTTTCTGAACCTCATCACCGGAAACCGCCTCCGCTTTCGGCTTCATCATGTCCTACAGTACATTCGTACGTACAGCACAAGTGGAGAAAAGCCGTTGTTGGAAAAACATTCTTGTTTTGTTCGCTTTACGTCTTGACTACTTATTCACCCGAAGTTCCGTCGCAGTTTTGCCTCCAGCTGGCGCGCTTTGCGCAAGGATCGCATCCTCCACGACTGGTTTAGCCTTTGAACCGGATCCAGGCCTGCCTTTGGCTGATTTGACCCGACCAGGGGCTGCATAATCTCCCTCTGCTGCCATTTCCTAAAAAATTCCAAGTGTATACCGTACATAAGTAGGAACTACTGCCCAGCCCTAAGCCAAACGCCCCAAAGGCAAGGTTTTCGTTAGCTTACATCTTTGCCTTCCTTGCTCTTGCTGTGTGGTCCGTGATCCTCGGCGATGGTCAGCTTCATTGCCTTCTGAACCAGCTCTTCCTCCTCCTTCCTGGCTGCTTCCAATCTTTTCTTTTCTGTCACGGACTCTTTCACCGCCTTTTCCATCTCCTTCTTTTTCCGCTCCTGACTCTCCTTCTCCCTCTTCTCAAATTCTTCTTTGCTCTCCCTGTCCCAAGCAAAACAGCCCTCGACTACGTAGGATGACCCCCCTGAATAAGCCAGCAACACCCTGGATAAGCCAGCCACAATAAGCCAGCAAAACCCTGGATGATCTTCAGCTACGAAATTTCCCAATCGCGCCAGGCTTACTTCATGACTTGAATGAGAATCAGTCTCTCTTGGTCTTCGTCCTCGGCTTCGGGTCGCTGCTTTCGGCCTTCCTTCTTCTCGTCCGCGCCCATTGGCAGCAGCACAGCCGGGATCAAGCCGCACATCACCTGTGCACATGCAGACGAACTTTCAAGTCTTTACTTAGTATTCACCGAAAAAAAATTTTATTCACCTCGATCATTTGTAACGCCTGCAACTGAAGCTCGATGTTCTTTCTGATCATCATGTGCACAAACATATTGTAGTCACCGGCTGCGATCACTGGTTCCAACATTGCCTGAAAGTGATGGTGGCACTATCATGCAAAAGAATAGTTTATAATCGCTTCAGCAAGGGGCCGGGGGGATTAAAACCCCGATTGTTGAACCTGTTCAATGTCCGGCTTCTTGTCGATCTGGTCACGCTTGAGCTCTGTGGCCACTTGATCTGGTTTAATACCGGCGTCTTCGCAGAAACATTGAATCAGCATATCCACCTGGATGGAAAAAGGTGCAAAGTTTTTCCGCTCACTCCAACGAATATTTCCGAGCCTTCCAGGTGATTTCTGTTCTTACCATGCTCCGGAATTCGCCATGGATTTGCTTGTACAGCTTCTCGTCGCCTTCATCTTTGTCAAAAACTGAAAATGCCATTGCAAACTTCGTACATTCATACTCCACCTACACTGAATCAAGGTGATCTATAAGCCACACTTGCCCGCACTTTCAGCATTTTTACCTGGGTAAGCGTCCACACTGCCGGGTACTGGTAAAACTTACCCGCTGAGCAAATTGCGTCGGGTAAAGTAAAGTAAAACTTTACCCAGTCCAATGGGTACCCGGGTAAAGTTGCGGTAAATTTTACTCTGACATCAGTGTGTGGTAATCTGTATTGTGACCTACCAAGAGAGCGTTGTTCCACGAATGACATGACTGGAAGCGCCCACATGGGGCTCTTGAGGAACTCGATGAATTTGCCATAGAAGCTCTCCGTCCCATCTTTCTTCGAGCCGCCCGCCGTATCCGATTTCTGCTTCGGCTTTTTCGATTCCGATCCGTCCACCTTGCCCTTGGTTGCCATGACTACAATGACAAACCTGGGCAGGAAGGAAGGAACAAGGGAAGGGAAAAGCGGTACGAACAGGAAGCTTGCGTTTTTTGCCTGCAAGCGAGCGGCAATCAATGAATAATGAAATGAGTCAATTCTTACTGGAAATGCGCTGCTGCAATTATTTTTGACTTTTATATTGTTATAGGCCATCGCTAAAGCGGCTGGACCGGAAAGGGTTTCCTTTTCTCCGGTCAATCTCCACAAAACAAAGTTGCTATTGATGTTCATATGCACCAATGTATTCCATGCATGTAACAGAACAAAGAGTCAAAGAGTCAAAATATACCAAGTACACAAAAGGGCACGTACGTACTGTACTGCAATACATACGAACACGTATCTGTTCCCCCAAATGTTACTTTCGTCGTATCACAGTCGTTGTCGCTGGTTGGCTTTTTGAAGTGCGTTCTTTGCTTGTTCAGTCACATTACCAGTACCCATGCGCATGACCAAAACTGCAGCAAATCCAAGAAGAATGAAGAAAGCAAAGTATGCCCTGCAAAGCAAAGAGAGCAAAGCACTCTGTCGATCGAATCGGATAAATGCCCTCAGATGGCCGCCTGGCCGCAAGCGGATGTTGCGGCCAGGCGACCATCTGAGGTTACGGAGCTGGTTAAACAAAGCAAAATCGCACAGTTCATTACAAGATGAATTCGGTGGAAAGTAAACGCATATGGAATGGAGCAGTTGTTGTAGTTGTAGTTGTGGTCAGAACAATTGTTTTGGCAGTTGAACGATCTGCGTACAACAGTTGCTTATCAGCCGGACACGGAAGCATGGTGGGCACTACGGGACCGTCGCGTAGTAATACTTTGGACCAGTCGTGTGAATCTGATGGACAATCGATAAGCTCCAGGCTTTTGCTCAGACAGAGGCGAACACTTGCGAAAAACCATCGGTCCTGCTGAAAAAAAGGCAAAAAAGTACAGGTGAGCTTGCTGGACTGACATCGGCCTGGACCATTTAAGACCGCCTGCGTATATGCTTGACAATGGAATGACTTTGAAATTGATGGCGGCCTAGTGGCCAAGATACAGTACCTACCTGGCTACCTACCCACCTACATAGGTACCTTGTCCTTTAAACAGTGCAACTTTATGTGGCTGGCTCCAATTGAGCGGTTCAAGACGGCTGTGTATGCATCAAGTAAGGCGTGATATCCTGGATCAATTTGTCCATCGTGAAGCACCCTGAAAGCAGAGAGCACATAAAAAATTCGTTGTTACTCTAGACGACCCTTACATATAAGTATAATCAAATAACTGACAGTACAATTCACCGAAAAGACTTACTTACAGTACCTGGAAATGTTGAACTGGGTATTGAGCTGCAGTCCAGTGTGGAAGTAATGCTCCTCGCCCTTCAAAGCCGGCTCCGTTTCCGCACAAGTGCCATGTTTCTCCCATTCGTGCTTCCTACGAACATCATACCGACAGTCTGGGTAACGTGAAGCAGCTATTGTACTGTACGTTGTACCTACATCATCAAGAAATACTCTTCAACTCGTACCATAAAGAAGTGAGCGATTTTGCATTGAATAAATTTGGCCATTGAATTTCCAGCTGCCTCTCCAAATCCTAGATCCAAAACAAGCTAATACGGACTGTAGGGAAGTACTGTACTAATTCATCATAAGTTACGGTAGAGCACTGTACGAATAGCAAGCAATAAACCTTTATCTTCTCCTCTCGAAACCGCCTATCAGGCGTGTGACAGAACTGCGGCCCTCTTTCACTGATGCGCGAAGGCCTACAAAAATTGCGAAAACTCAAAACATCTTCACCGGTTATGCGTTGAAAATTTCTGGGAGGTTGCAGCTGGCCCCTCCGTGTTTTACACTGATTTTAAGTGCAATTTTTGATCAGTGTATATATCACTGTAAATTAGTGGGGTCAGCTCGCACAACCCAATTTTCAGCGCATTTCTGTTCAATATCATCTAATTATAAAGCGGATAGGTACCTCACACGAACAGGCAACAGATCACAAATACCACAGTCCATGTATGGTCCAGCCTGTGGTTTCCACTGGTACGGTACAGGGAGTCACAGTTGCCCCTTCATCTGCCACTGCACACACCGAATATGGCCACAGTTGAGCAAACATCAGATAATCCCATTCAGGCAAGGGTTCCAAGGACCTATCCGAGAAGAAGCAAAGCTAATTGGGTATTGTACATGCACGATGTTGAGGTTATCAAAGAAACAGATACATTGCAGTAGGGTACTGTGGGGTAAACCCGGACACCTAGTATATCTCAGCAACCATACGACCGATTAAGACAATATTCTACCAATCGATTTCTTGAACTCTCCTCCTAGAAATAAGCGCCCATGTTCATCATTTGCTGAAGCGGCAAGTTCAGAAAAGCTTAGGTATCCGGGTTTACCCCACAGTACCCTACTACATACAGTACGTTTACCTTATTTCCATGGACATCACCATCAGAAAACGCTGAACAACGATGAAACGCAGCCAACAAGAAAATTCGCGGTGTCCCCAAAGACGCAGTTTCATCCTTGTATCCGACTCTGAAGGACGGTCACTGTACACTCTCTGAGCTGTGTCCAAACTGAACCATCACAGGGTACAGGAGAGATACGGTATTTTCAAAGGACAAAAGCCACTTCGCAAGATCCATATGCATCAAGTGAGGTTTCCTGAATACGCTTTATTCCAATTTAGTATTACTATTCATCATTATGCCCACCAGCAGACAACCACCCTTTCGAAACAATACGTACAGCAAGCATTCCATTTCACTTCTTCTCATATTTATCGAGGATCAGGAATAATATTATTGGAAGAACAGCAGAAAGTCATACAGAAATTAATAAACGTGCCACATACTGATCATAATCGTAGGGGCCATAAACAAAAGCAGGTTGAAAGATCGCGTCATTGCAAGAGTGACAATGAGCTTTTCCATTCAAAAAAGCATGAAGCATATACAGTATCCGACATTTAAAACTCTCATTGACAAAAAAGTAAAACATCATTTCGAAGGAAACGGCTTCCTAAATGAGTTGCACATGAATATGTACCGTATGTAGGTAGGAAAAATGTTTTAAGCCAACGTCTCTACGTCTGGAATGGCCCTCGACTATCAAGTTATCTTACACAAACTGTACGTAGACGAAGGTATTTATCATTATCCGGTGCTTCGTGAAGCCAAACCTAAGCATACAGACAGATAGTAGCATGAACGGTATGTACAAAAAATTATGGTCACAACACATACCGTCAGGCATGCATCGCTACAAAAAATTCACTACAGCACCAACTGTTGAAAAGAAACGCAAAATTGCGCCAAGATTTTGATTTGGGTTGCGAACCGACCTTGAAAAGTTATAACACTGAAGCATGAAGCCATCTTATCAGTAAAACAGCCGTGAATGAACAGTTGATTGGTCAAAGAATAATCGTGAACATAACATACTACAAACAGGTGGGTGCAACGATCGAATAACGAGTATTTATTTTTAGCATCGGTCTTTCAGTTCTAAGCTCTTTGCATGCGGCCAAAAATTTCAAAATGCAAAAGCACTCCAACAGTTCAGGGTTGACTAAGATTCAGTTCCGAGAGCCAGGTACTCAAACATTTGATGAATGAATGTGTTGTCGTCGCCCTCTCACAAATGAAATGGTGGTGCACTGAAAGTTCGTGTCATTCCCTAACGCATGAGCAAGAATGCACAAACTCTGACATAAACGCACGAAAAGAAAACGAATAACCTTAGCAGGTGGTGAGGTTAGTACATAGATAAAGACCGTTCGTTTGAAAAGCACAAGCATCAATTATTTAGCGATAACTGAACTACGTATCCAGGAGAGTAGTAGTACATATACTTGACATACGCAGCCATAAGCTACAAACAAACAAGCCACAGAGAAACAAATCCTGACCAAAACAAAGCGACGGAAATCACAGAAAACAATCGACCTTTTCGCCGTCAGGAAGCCTTAGAACATGATATTACTTGTAGGTAATTATTACCTGGACTGTACATGGAGGCAACGAGACGCAAACAAGAAACATAACGGCACTGTTGTACAGGGTGTCCCATTTGGATATATCATGTCGTTTGGGGTTATAACGTGGGAACCACTAGAGTTAAGGCGCTGAAATTTGAATTGCAGATACCCAAGAATATGCATAACCATGTGTAAAAATTTCGTCCCAAAACTCAAGTCTGAACCTAAGATATTGGTAGCCCAAGTTTCGACCACGAAAATCACAATTTTTTGAATCGCAAGCCTGGTGTGCAGACGAATTCTTGTGGGATTTTCACTACAACGCTGGTGAATTATTTTGAAACTGTTGAAAATGGCAACATGAGATTCCAGAGGAGACAACAATGCAAAGGGCTGATCCTTTCTTCATTCATTGCTAGCCACATGCGCATATCGGTTCACTTCACACCTCGTCTCAGACAAAACCAAACCACCAGTAGCCTGACCTCTATGCTCGCCCTATCTGATTCCTCGATTTTTCCTTTTGAATTTTCTCCAGAAATAAGCCATATTCTAGTAAACTGAAGGCTTCCCCAGAACTGGAAAATAATATTGCTGTTTTTGATTAGCGTTTTGATGAAAATCCCACATAAAAATTCGTCTTAACGTTGAACACCAGGCTTGCGATTCATAAACTTGTGATTTTCGTGGTCGAAACTTGAACTACCAATATCTTATGTTTAGATTGGAGTTTTGGGACGAAATTTTTACACAAGGTTATGCATATTCTTGGGTATCTGCAAAAAGATTTCAGCGTCTTAACTCTATTGGTTCCCAAGTTGTAACCACAAACGGCATAATATATCCAAATGGGACACCCTGTATGTACATACATAGGTACTGTACGTACAAGATAGTGCACAAACATGTATTCATATCTCGAATATTTACAATTCTACAAGAAAACACAAGCTTTACAAGCTCTCCAGCAAGAATACACAATGCTAAGCACTATATGCCACGTAAGGACTTCGGTGTAAGTAGAGCAGAAGATCAAACAGAACGGTGGATTGGCAAAAGCTGTGTATGCGCAAGAACCAAGAGAAGGGTTAACCGCCATCCTGTTGCATATAATCCGAACCTTCCCTTTGATCCCGCGGGAAATTGCACACTGAGTGAGGTGAAGCAAGAAGTAGCATTATTCTGCATTCCATCCAGTAGTAAATGAGAGTGCCTCTCCAGCAATGTGTTGACCAATAAATAATAAACTCCAATCCCAATCAGCACTGCGTACAATCCAAGCAAAAAGTGGAGAAACTCCATTCGTCATCTCCTGTTGAGTTCGATCCTCAGTGCTAAACGCATAACAAGAATAAACAGTACGACCCTGTGGTAGTTGTACGCATTCTTGGTACAGGCATATTGAGCCTCCAGAAAGGCGGGCACTATACAAGAAAAAACTGAGAAGGAAAATTTGCCAGATGTGCCAGGGAGTCGAACCCTGGACCTTTTGATCATGAGAGCGTACGACTTCGGCTTTCCGCATCTCTCAGTAGACCGATTATCGTCTGGCCAGAGAGAGTTCGCTATGGGACTCAAGTCGTTCTGCGTAGTTTGCATGTACTTCTACAAAAAGTACCTAAAACACGGACAGAAATCCGCATTCGCGAATCAATTCTACGCAACACGACAAGAGTTACATATAGCGAACTCTCAGTGGACCGCTGCCTAGTACATAAACATACACACTATTGTACCTTCGATGATCTCCATCTTGGCTTTGCTCACTTCCCTTCTGACTTCTGCCAGTATTTCCTGTTTCATCTCCGTCATCAGCTGTTCCATCAGCTGAGACGAGGAGGAGGGCGAGGAGAGATTGTTGTTGCCTCCGCCTCCTCCTCCTACAGTCACATTGGTGACAGGTCCGTTACTGATGGTGCGAGCCACCACAGGACCGCCGTTCCCTCCGCCAGTCGCCACCGACAACGCGCTCTCCTCCTGTGACGATAAGGAAGAACCGCTCGGCATGCGCCGAATCGCAGGAGCGCCCACGCTGCAACAAACGTGAAAGTACACAGGTGCGTTACGTACGTACTGCGAACGTATGGCAATAGTGTCCAAGGCTTGTAGTGTGCGTAGACTAGTTCTAGGTAGGTATATAAGGCGAGTTTAGCCATCTATCTTTAAACCGGAACGTGGTTGTGTGCCTAAAAGTCCACAGCTGTGACCGAGGGTAGCGGGTTCCATTCCCATTCGGTCCAAAATCTCTCTTCCCTTTTTGGGGTCGTGCTATCCCCATACAGAACGCGGCACGCCAGATGGGTAAAACATGGTACTGCGGGATAGTATCGGTGGGGCAAAACCAGACGGACCACTCATGAAGAAAGTAGTACGCGGTTCAGTTACCGTATTTACCTGTGCATAGCCCCCCCCCCCCTATGCATAGCCCCATATTGGCACAACATAAAAAGTGACCCATGCATAGCCCCCCCCCCCCCCCCCCCCATGCATAGCCCCATATGTACTGTACAGTACTGAAGCTGCCTATATAAGCTGGTCATAAGCTACCCATAGCCACTCCCACACCAAGCTAAGATGCCTATAAGCCTGCTTGGAGGTGTATTGTACTAGAATAACCCTGGTTTGACCTCAATTATGCCCTAAAACACGTGCTTTTGACCTAAAAAATATGCCTCTACGTACATCTCAAAAACAAAAAATGTCCCATGCACACCATCCCCCCATGCATAGCCCCCCCCCCCCTATGCATAGCCCCATATAGGACCTCTCAATTTTTGCATAGCCCCATGGGGCTATGCACAGGTAAATACGGTATGTTGTAGTTGGACAGGTTTACATTATGGCAGGTGTTTACCCCGCATTACTGGTACGTAGGTACGCGTTGTAATAGTTTTAACGCGGCATCTTACTTCCTATTTGCTCTGGGCGAATCCGCTGCTCCATTGGCGCCGTTTCGACCCTCCCATGGCTTCCTGCCATTCGACTCTACAAAATTCACGAAGCACACACTTACAGTACGTACTGTTCCAAAAACCCAAAAATGAAAATGATCCGCATAATGAGATCTTAGACTGGGGTAACGGAAAGCGCCTTGCATTCTTGGCATCTAACGATTTATTGTTTCCAAGGCTACCATATCCTCTCTCTCTCTCTTTCCCGGCTGCCCCGTCCTCACCTTGGGAATGCTTGGACGGGGACTGATCCGTGGTGGGTCCTTCCGTCGTGGCTCCGCCTTCCGCGATGGCGCGTCTCCTGGCCAGAGTTGCGGCCATCTCAGACATCATGTCCCCGACGGCCGGCGGCGGGCCCTTTCCACCCAGCGACGCGCTCCGCCCCGCCTTCCCCTGCTGCAGCTGGCCCTCCATCGCCGCCTGCTGCACCAACTGAGCCCCCGCCGACGTCTTCCGCAGCTTCGCCGCCGCCAACGCCTAAACAGCACAAGCAGAAGGCATTATGCCGCGTTCACCAGACGTTCACCAGTAAACATGTAAGTGGGATAACCCGTATTCTTGCTCGCTTATGTGCATGGGTGATCCTTGCCGCATCATGTTGATTTTGTCATTGTACGTATTCGCATGTTTGCAGCAAAATAAAGATATATACGTCCGTAAATCCGTAACGGACGTATCTAGGTGTACATGATTGTTTGCGGTATGCCATCTACTCCTAGCTACGTCCGTTACAAATTTACGGACGTCTGTTGAACGCGGCATTATACTTAAGATAGACAGGAGAATAAGCGGAGGTACTGTGATCTTCTCTTGGACACGGCCCTTCGAATATAACTCCCCCCCCCCCCTCGTGTATAACCCACCATATTTAGTGACTCACGATATTTATCCCCCTAAAACAAAAAAGTTTGAAAACGTGCAAATAAAAGAAAATAAGCATGTTGGTGATGAATTGGCACATTTTGGTTAGTCTCGTGTATAACCCCTCGTGTATAATTAACCCCCTCGAATCGGCGCCTAGCGTTTTTTATCCCCCGGGAGTTATACACGAAGCTTTACAGTATACCTACCTGTGCCAAAGGCGTGCTGCTTCCTCCTTTATTCACTCCCGATCCTCCATTGCCACTGCCATAATCCGCGCGTAAAGCGGAAGGCGGCGGAGGCGGAGCGGGTGGAGGCGGGGCCGAGCTCGCCACCAGCACCCGATTCGGCGTGGCGCCTCTGCTGCTGCAGGCTGCACCGGGGACCGGGGGCGGGGGCGGGGCGGGGGCGGGTTGACCCGGGGCCGAGGAGTAGATGGGCTGCTGCTGGGAGATGCTCACGGCGCCGGTGCCAGAAGAGCAGCTGCTGCCCTGTGAGCTGCGTCGCTGGTGCCCCAGGTGAGCGGAAGCGCGCGGCGTTTGCTGATTTGGCCAGATGCGCCTGCTGCTCCACCTGCTGCAGTTCCTCCAGATCGTACGCGGACATGGAGCTGTTGGCGTGTGACGGATGCTGCATGTGCATCTGCTGTTGAGGAGGCTGTTGGTATTGACTGAAATTGGGTGCGGAACTTGCCGGATGAGGGGGAGGAGGCGGACCACTGCTCATCTGCTGCTGCACTGCTGCAGAGTAGCCGTTGGGCAGGGATGCAGTGTCTGCAGTAGGCATTATAGTCGAGGACGCGTACTGCTGAGGCGCACCGTACTGCTGTTGTTGTGTCAGACTTCCGTTGCTTAGCCGACTGTTCACTCCTACAACAGACAAGCAACTGACAAACAATTGCGCAGTACGTACTTTTGTGTATGTACGCACATGGATCTATAA
>JASAMW010001730.1:0-23352 GCA_030247985.1 Epsilonema sp. ZAB3_2 | reverse complement strand
TATGTATAGAGCAAAGGAAAGGAAAGAATGAGAACAGCGCCACCAGCACAAATATGTACCCACCGATTGGTTCCATGCTATCCGTTGGATATGGTAACGATGGCATTTTCGCTGTGGATGTGGGTGAGAATGTCGAACAATAGGAACTCTTTGTTCGTGGTTTCCGTCTCTCGGCAATTTTACTCTGGGATTTGCGCGCTGCTTGCGCAATGCTAAATTGGAGTTTGCGAAGTGAAAGATAAAAGCTGTGGAGACTTACATGTCGTTGAATGCCAGGGTAGGGTGCTTTGGGCCTGAGAGATTTATGCGCACAGACTGACTTATCTGACGCATTACGCGTTTCTTTCTCTCTGGGCTATGATGGACCTCCTACTGTGCCATAAGCGACAGTCCTTATGCGTCGTAGTCGTAGCTGTCAGCTTCTGATAGCTTCAAGGCAGGCGCGCCGGAAGCCAACGCGTGAACAGCTGACAAATAATGGAAAGAGCTTTTTCCGCGCGCCTCGGGGATAGGAGACGTGATTGATGCGAAGTATTTGAAGCGCAAAAAATAAAGCCGATATCTCGTCTAAATGTCATGTGGTAGTGCAGCGCATTATGAACGCATACATTGGCTGGCAGCTATTTGGCAAGCCATCGAAAAGTCTGAACAGACCACGCAACCATGCGCATCATCACATGACATCATTTTTTGACCATGCCATGAATATGTTTGGTATTGGGCGTAAGGATAATTGGGTATGGTCAAGGAGCTATAAGTAGAGAGTAAGTAGTCAAGGAGCTACTTATAGCTCCTTGGTATGGTGTTCCATATAGGAGGTTCCATCTTGATACGTGTGCCACGGTGACGCACGGACTCGTCGGACGGTAGTGCCCGCTCACAGCTTCAGAGCTCTTGGAAACACGAAAATGTGGTGTTCACAGATTTGGTTGGTTTGCAATTTTTGTATGTAATGTAATAAAATTTGCTACCGGTTATGCCCTCTTCTTATAAATACCGCTGATAGCCTTGCTGCCGCCTGCCAAGTGCCAGGTCGTCCGTCGTGGCGTGAAACATCATGTTCACGCCTTTTCAAAGCAGAGTGGCAGTGTATTGGAGGTCAGGATGCAGTTGAAGTGGAGACTGTTGGCTCAGATTTCTGCTGCAGCTGTAGTAGCTGGTGTTGACGTGAAGGAGGCTCGGTCCAAACCCCGTCGGAGAAAAACGGATGCCAACGATCCTGTACTGCCTATCTTGGAGAAGATCACAGATGATGAACCTCGAAAGCAAAGGAAAAGGAAAGGCGGTTGGGCCCAAGCCATCACAGAATCTCGTAGAAGCCTTCAGCACTATATGCGAACGCGTGGTATTATTGGATTGAGTGTGGCCGTCAGCGTAAATGGGCAATTAGCATGGTCAGAAGGGTTGGGCTTCTCTAATTTGGAGCTTGCGTCCCCGTGTACATCGGATACTGTGATGCGTATTGGCAGCATAAGCAAGCCAATAACCATGGCGATTCTTGCCCAGCTATTAGAGGCGGGTAAGCTTGACATTGATGCGCCGATTCAAAGATATTTGCCGGATTTCCCAAGGAAATCCTTTGGGGATCAAGAATATGAGCTCACTGTACGACAACTCCTTTCGAATTGTGCTGGACTTCGACATTACGACGCTTCGGACAATGTGTGGGGTCATCTGGTACCGAAGAAACCGAAGGAGGAACAAGAAAGCACTGCTCAGGGTGTGAGACATGTATCAATATATATGTACGTACATGCATTGTGTACATTGCTCTGGCAGTGAGCGTGTTTTTCAGTACCAGCGCAGGTGTGTTGTTTCAGTAGAGAAAAATAATCAAGATCAGAAGAGTCATCTGGGGCCAGAAACAGATGCGAAGAAGGAGAAAGAAGCAACTACTGCGCTACCTCAGCGTCGTTTCTTCTCGAATGCGACGCAAGCTTTGGCAATGTTCCAGGAGGATCCGTTGGTGGCTCAACCCGGCACATTCTCTTACACTACGCACGGTTGGACAGTACTCAGTGCCATCATCGAAGCGATCAGCTCGTCTACGTTCGAAGCCCAGTTGCACGCTTTCTGTCGACGTTTACGCATGTTTTCAACGTGTGTGGACAGGCGTCAACCAATCAGAAGCCGGCGCGCCAGTCACTACTATCGCGATCAGCATCACGTCATTCAGAACGTCATCGTCAGCGACGCCAATTGGCCGGGCGCCGTCCTGTTGGGCAGTGCTGGCGATCTGACGCGTTTCGGAGATTTCATGCTCAGATCTGCGAATAACGCCTGGGGGAATCCACAGTTTCTTAGGCCGGAAACAGTCTGGCAAATCTGGAGTCCGGTTGTGCTGACGGGTGGGCATAATCTAGCCCCTTACTACGGTATGGGATGGAGAGTTGGTGTTGAGCTTACTGAGGAGAAGAGAGACAGCGGGGAGGGACAGGAACCACGCCCTCTGAACTACAGAGTGCAATGGGTGTATCATACTGGGGCTGCAGCTGGGGCGAGTGGCGTCCTCTTTCTTCTTCTTCCCGGCTCTACTGGTGACGATAACGATAGCAGTGACTACTACGCGAAGAAGAAAAGGAAACGGACAGATGTTCCGCCTGCTAGAGGCGTCTGTGTGGCTATTTTGATGAACACTGAAGAACGCAGCTCCACCTTGACACACTTGGCATTGGAGATCGCGTCAGCTTTTCTTGATGAAGTCTTGGAAGAGGATGGAGATGAGATGTGATTACTTTCTACTTACGTACGTAACGAATATCTGTTGTCACGCATGTGTTGGCATGGCTGTGCACTATCTTTCCACGTTCAATGGTTTTGTACGTTGCTCAGCGTTTGCGATACTACCGTTTCCAAGTAAAAACTGTTTTGCCATTATTTTGATGGACTCTGTTTGTAATGTGTGGATGAATATCAATCCATTTGGTTTATTTTTCTTTTGAACTACAAAAATTTGGTCATGTGAATGCTTGTTGACTTTAGAGTTTAGACCTTCAGGTGGAGGTTACTGCAATCATGATCTCGACGCGTGCTTGTCATGTTTTGGCTGGTTGCAGCTGGAACCACGTTTGTAGGTGAGGCGTAAGGACAGAGACCATGTGTACGTATGTAGGCCTACTGTGTACCTACTGAAGGAGAAGGTGACTTTACGACGAGAACTGCACATACTATGCGACAGTACTACATGGTTTTTGTTGCAGGGTGGCCGTGACGGCTTATTCATCTTTGGCTGACGATTCCTACCAGTTTCTGCAGCAGAGCAAGACACCGACCTATCATTTTCAACCGGGTCTACTACGACTACCGATTCCGACGCTGGAAAAATCCTGCGAAAGATATCTGACGGCCATCCGACCTTTTCTATCCGAAGCCCAACACGCCACTGCCTCCAAACTGACCAAAGAATTCCTTCAGGGTTCAGGACCTGGTAACAGCTGTCTCTGCGTACATTGCAGGCAGTACTTTGCAACATGACATTGGATGTAATATACCACTGCATTTTGTGTTCATTCGTGGTTTTCTTTTCAGAATTACAGCACGAACTGATAGCTTGCGATAAGCAAAACCTGCACACCAGCTACATAAATGGTTGGTTGTACATAGTTTGTTGCATGGACCTTTTCTCAAAATGTCTTTTGACTAATTTTTATTTCTTACAGACACATGGACAGATATCTACTTAAAGTCGCGAGTATGCGTGCCTGTGAATTACAATCCAGTGATGGCCTTTGCGTTTGATCCAGATGAAAAGTACAACGATTTGGTATGCTTCCGTCTCCACTGCGTTCATTACGTAACGTTCATGTACCTACAGAAGCGAACATCCCAGTTTACTTTGTTCCATTGTAAGTGCTGCTTTCAGCTGACGAGAGCCAGCAATATGGTGATATCGATTGGTCGATTCAAGCGATCATTGGATGCTGAAGTGCTCAAGCCTGAAGTATTCCACATGAACCCGAAAAAGAGCGACACCGATCTGTTTCAAAATGTCACAAGGTACTACGTAGCTTGTGTGCGTGAACATGCAATACGTGCAGGTATGGATTGTTGTGTTTTGCTGTGAGTGGTGCAGCATAAATTTATTGTATGTTCTCCCAAGGTTTGTGCCGAAGAAGCTGAGCTTTTTGGCGGCGGCCACCCTGTTCAAGGCGTATGCACTGGACATGTCGCAGCATCCGTATCTCTTCAACACAACGCGCATTCCAGAGGTGGGCAAAGATCGGGTTGCTCATCAGCCAGCTGCCAGACACTTCCTAGTGATGCGAAAAGGCCACTTTTTCGCCGTGGATCTCTTCCACAGTGACGGTGAGCTGCGTTTGTTCCGCTTGAGAAAGCAGCACCTGAGCGAATGAACGTCCTTATCCTTGTAGGGAGTTTGTTATCTCCGAGAGCAGTACAGGCCAGTCTCGCGCATATTCTCAGTCTTCCTCTGGCGGAGAGTGAGGAGCCGGTGGGTGTGTTCACTGCGGCGAATCGCGATCTGTGGGCGGCGTGCAGGCAGGAACTAGAGGGGCTGACTGAGGCCAATCGGCGATCTTTGGCTCGGGTGGATGAGGCGCTCTTCTGTCTCTGTTTGGACGACGATTTCGCCACTGATGAACCGGAGAAACTCGTCAGAAATCTGCTTCACTCGAATGGTGTTAATAGGTCAGTTGATTTGCGCATCAGTTTATAGCTACCTATGAGTGTATATTACGCCTATTTTCGAGGACTGGATATGGTTGCAATAGTTTAGTTTTATCTTATTTGCTTGAAGGTGGTTTGACAAGTCTTTTTCTCTGATCCTGGACAAGAAGGGACTGGCAGCTGTCAACTTCGAGCATGCTTGGGGAGACGGAGTGGCCGTGCTCAGACTTATGGAAGAAGTGTACGCAGATTCTTGCAGACACCACTGGATTCATCCGCATACGCAACCTGCGGATAATGTGGACATCGGTGCCTTGGTCAAGAAACTTGGTACGCTATTCCTACGACTGTAACTTGGTACGCTATTCCTACGACTGAGTGCTACGCCTTCGTCCATAAACTACCTATACCTATAGATCTCAACGTACGTACTGCGCAGTGCGCACATACCCCGCGGGTTGCGCTTTAGCACTCAAGAAGCACGATGGTTTTGGCTTTGTTCCAGAATTTTCACTATCACCTCAGCTCAGGGATAAGTTGAATGGCGTACGGCGTGAGTATGATGCACTTTGCGCCAGCTTGGGTTTCGCTACACTGGAGTACAAAGATATGCACAGGGAATACCTGAAACGCCAGAAACTCAGTCCCGACGCCGTCATGCAGTTAGCCATTCAGGTAGCTAGTAGGTATGTACCTACGTCATTGCTCGTATGCTACAGTACGTGCAATCGCCGGCTTTGATATGAAGACTATGTACGTTACTGTATTTATCCCAGTACTGCATATGTAGTGTACAATGTGCTGTTTGATCTACAGAGTGTCTCATAATAAACCATCCACCTTTCCGTGCATGTAACTATGGAACCACACCTTAGATTTTCATGCGGTCTTTTCTATTTTGTAGCCAAGGCTTCAACTGAGATCTGTACAAAATTTCAGCAATTTGGTCCATATACTTCTGAAACTGCGACGGTTTGAATCCAGAAGCTCAAAATCGGCGTTTTCTTTAGTATGGAGAAAAATTTCGGTCTTAATTTTTCAAGATACCCAGTTCCATGCGCTTGCTATGCTGGCACTGGGGTTAATGCATGAGATACACATTTCCTAGCATTTTGGGACATCTTTTTTCATTATGAGACAAATTTTAAGTTAGACCATGCACAGAAGACCCCTAATCTGCACTACCAGTTCGAAAAACCCTCGTTTATTGACCGCCGGAGAAAGAAGGTGTTTCAGCAGCTTTCAGTGGGCCTATTAAGCTGAAATTTTGTACACATCTCAGTTTAAGCCTTGGCTACAAAGTAGAGAAAACCGTATAAAAATCTAAGGTGTGGTTCCAGAGTTACATGCACGGAAAGGTGGATGGTTTATTATGAGACACCCTGTATGTATATGGTATGTGTGTAGATGGGATTCTATCGTCAGTACGGCGCGACGGTGTGTACGTACGAGTCGTGCAGCACTTCTGCGTACCGGAAGGGCAGAACGGAGGCTGTGAGGTCGGCCACGTCCAGCACCAAGCGCTGTGCCCAAGCCTTTCTGTCCCAGGAACCCCCGACTTCCACCCAGTTGAGACACTTCATCAAGGACGCCTCCACCAAGCATACGCAGCTTGTCAAGGAAGCTGCCACAGGTACGGCACGCAGTACATCTCTGTACATCGTATCTATTCGCCTTGCTCCATAAGAGCGGAGTTGTCGTTTCGACCTCCCCGCCGAATTGAGCTGCAGTTATCACACACACGCAAAGCACGCCGAAGCAATTTTTTACACGAAGTACGCCGAATTTTGAGCTGTAGTAGCTCACATTATCAGCAGGGAGGTCGAAACGACAATTGCTCTTTTGGAGCAAGGCGAATAAAATGTGAATACGCAGCAATACAGCACGGACACGTTACACTTACTGTGTTTGTATGGCTACCAGGGGAGAAGTGCTCCTAAGGAGCACGAAGGAAGTGAGCGAGAGGCTCACTAGCCTGCAGATGCTTATGGGGTTGACGGCGCAGAAACCAGAAGGTTCCAACCGCCCATCGCTGCCGAAACTTGCTACCCCTCCGAGTTGACAGCCTCTCGCACAATCTGCTGCTGTCCGACTGGTGCGGGCATACTTTTGCCCATTCCCAATCATGGCAAACAAAACTCTTCAATGACCTTTGTTGCCTCTCGCCTGCTTCTGTATGCCTGATCCATGCAGCGTTATGAATAAGTATGTGCATATGTATCGTACGTATGTTTATTCTGTCTCGCATGTGCATTTGCATGTAGTATGTACCCATTCAATAATGGCTTCCAATATGACCAGCCGTTTCACACGTTTCTTGCCAAATAGAAGGTGAGAGGTCCACCAGGGTTCGATCTTCTCGATTCAAAATATCGGCTATAGCTGAAGTTATGTCACTTGCTGTTGTTCAGGATAAACAGGAAAAGCTATAAGACATGAAATCTTTACTGGTATTTAAGTATGTATGTTCTACTTTTGAGGAAACATCACATTTTTTGTCTTTGAACTAATGCTCAAGGTTTTTTGTTGCACCATATTATGTACCAGCATGTACATGTTTACATACATATGATTACCTAGTTAAGATGACCAAATATGGTTTGGATCCAGCGTTTTGCATGTGATCAGGCATACAGAAGCAGGCGAGAGGCAACAAAGGTCATTGAAGAGTTTTGTTTGCCATGATTGGGAATGGGCAAAAGTATGCCCGCACCAGTCGGACAGCAGCAGATTGTGCGAGAGGCTGTCAACTCGGAGGGGTAGCAAGTTCGGCAGGATGGGCGGTTGGAACCTTCTGGTTTCTGCGCCGTCAACCCCATAAGCATCTGCAGGCTAGTGAGCCTCTCGCTCACTTCCTTCATGCTCCTTAGGAGCACTTCTCCCCTGGTTCCTGCCACGTCTACTTGAAATGTGAGAAGCATATAGGATACAAGCAAGTCAAAATTGTTCCCAATCGATACATCTTGTTTTAACACATGCATACAAATCTTTTAAACAACTGAGCTCGAGTTGACGAGATGTGCTAGCGGAACCTCGAGATACAATATACGTACATTAGGGGATATACCTATGTGGGACATTTTTATGTTTTGAGAGGAATTGAGCCTTATGTGCATGTGCATAAAATGCATACAAATGCATACAAATCTTTGAAAAACCGAGCTCGAGTTGACGAGATGTGCTAGTGGAACCTCGAGATACATCATACATTACATGGAACATTTTCTATGTTTTTAGAGGAGATTGAGTATGTGAATGTGCATAACACATGCAATGCAATTCTTTAAAAAAACCGAGCTCGAGTTGATGAGATGCACTGGTGGAACTTCGAGATACATCATAATTACACATGACATTTCTTTGTTTTTGAGTGGAATTGAGCCTATGTGAATTTGACTAGACTATGTGAATCAGGTATGAGCAAGGAGGTGGTTAGTAAGAAATGCAAGAAATAGGTAGACCTTGTCAAGACGAATTGAATGGTATATCACGTGACTACATTTAGCCAATTTTTGCTTTATTTTGTGCCAATGTGAATATATTTGAACTATGTGAATGAGGCATATTGGATACAAGCATGTAGAAATTATTCCCAACTGATAGATATTGCAAAGACGAATCGAATGGTATGTCATATGCCTACAAATCGCCAAACTGAAGAAAATAACACCTTTTTGCGACTTTCATCAATGTGAATGCATTTTTTAATATGTGAATCAGGCATGAGCATGTCGCAGTGGGCAGCGATCGATAGATCTTTTGAAGACGAATCGATGGTATGCTATATGAGGCCTCTACAATGCAGCAGGCACTCAAATCAGCTGTCTGTCGCGTCCTTAAGTATTGCTAAAGGCAAACATAAAAAACAGCCAACTTTGACAGCTCATAACTCGAGAACGACAGCGAATTTCAAAAATCTAAAAAAATTCGTATCGAGAGTAGAGTGAGATCTATCTTTTGGTATACCTACCAGTTACATCTGAAAAAAATCCAGGGAGGAGTATGCTGGCTAACTTTGCAACTATTTTTACCACAAAATCGCAATTTTAAGGGTGTCAGAGGCCTTAAACGCAAAAAGTGCTCGGACCACTTTGCCAAGATCTTTACATTTTCCATCTTTTAAAAAAAAACCGAGCTCGATCCCTCTACTCGTTGAAAAGTTATGGAGGTCACAAGTTTTCAGTACATAAAAGCGTGACATCATTCAAAAATAGGTTTTTCGCCGTAGCGCCCTAACCAGTGGGCCTATCGAGCTGAAATTTTGCCTGCAGATACGTACCCATAGGGGGCATCTGCACGCAAAATTTCAGCTCAATCTGCCTGTTGGCTCCGGAGTTATGGGCAAATGTGTGTTTCCATTTCCGTCACTCCTATTTACACATGACTAAGTAAGGTGGGACGCGGCGGAGCTTCGTTCGTGAGCCTCTCGAGGTTCCGCTGGCGCGTCTACCTTGATTTTAGGCCAAGGCTTCGATCGCCACATGTTGGGCTTGAAAGTTACAGCTCAGCGACTGGGTCTGCCTACTCCCGCAGTATTTACTGATGAAACCTGGCGCATTGCCAATCATTTCATTCTGTCCACGTCCACTCTATCTACGGAGACAATCATTCTTGGCGGATTCGGCCCCGTAGTGAAGGATGGATTCGGTGTAGGATACAATTGTGGAAAAGAGCGACTAGGTATGATCGTCAGCGCTTATCCGCCAAATAGGAATCCGAATGATTTTGTGGAGTGCGTGGAAGATAGCTTGGATGACATTCGAAAAGTGCTGGAAACTACGAAAGTTGAGTAGGGCAACACGGTGCAGGTTATTGCTCAAGTTGAGCGTAAAGGTTCGAAAAGATTTCTGCTGGCCGGTAGAATTCCTGATAATTGATTATTGACTAATTTTTTCTGTGATGATGCATGTGTGACTAGTGTGAGTCTGTTTGAGAATTGTTATACGGGGTTTATTGTCACTGGTTATGATAGTGGTGGTACAAGTACCAGTACAAGCATGTTGAGGAGTAAAATTTTGTTCCCTCATTGATGTGCCGCTTGGGGACAATAGGTATAGCCTCCATGGTTTGGCCATGCGATGCCTACTGCATTGGAGTATGCATTATTCATCATAAATTATATAGGCCTATGAAATCATCCACCTTACAATTATGCTGTGATATTATGTTCAAACTTTAGTTTATGCGGAGACACGTGGTGACCAGGCTGCTCTGCAGCTGTCTACAATGGTAAGCCTTACTGTGCTCGAATAGACCTGGTCCTAACATTGTGGACTTCTACGCCTTCAGTATGGGGGCCAGGTCTACTGCATGGCTTCATCTTTATGTACGTATGGACTAATCTTTAATAGTGCAGTAGTTCTTGCTTTGCTGTAGTAGTAGGCGCTGTTATGCGAAAGACAGCAAACCTCCTGCTTCCACATCATCTGGAGTGGAGAAATCTGGCAGTGGCAGAAGGGGTATGGTAGTGACAGAGGAGATGTCAGCTGGCGATGTGTATCATCTGACGCCGATGGGTGAAGGAGACGCATCCCACAAGAGTGTGCTCTCCTCCCTCAATACGCAGCTGACAGCGCTGAGCATGCTGGGCGTTAAGACCATGAGCAATCACGGCTTCAGACTTCTGGACAACACCATCCTAGTCGGCCCAATCGCTCTCTTCCCGAAAATCGCACTCTCTTGGAAGGTACTGGTACTGTTTCGTGCTTATTGCTACTGTACGTATAAGTACGTACGTATCAGTGCAAGCTTAGAATGAGCAATATTGCCTGCCTGTGCGTTCAGGTGCGAAATCAAGATGAGATTACAGCGGAGTCGTTGGAGTTTTTCACGATGCTGGAGCCGAAGTTAGATGTGGTGATTGTGGGCGTGGGAGAGCGGGAATTTGTGGATCCAGTGCGACGACGCATTTTCCCCATGTTCGCCAAGCACAAAATCGGGCTCGAGATCTTGCCCACGGTACCACTGTCTTTGTGAGGTGTACCTACGACATGCCTTGCTTGTAGACATATTCCATGTAGGCCTATACGTCGTATACCTACAATGCAGTAGTTGTGATGCTATTACAGTACGATGCGTGTGCAGTGTTCAACTGGCTGAACGCGGAGTATCGTTGCGTGGCTGCTGCTTTATTTCCTCCGTCAAAAGTGGAGACTGGATTTCTCGAGGACATTAAACTGTTTGCGGAGGTTCAGGATCAGTTTAAGCTGGGCGAAGAACTCTGGGGGTTTAAAGCACCGATGGCCGCAATGGAAGACTTTGTAAAGAAGGGATGGCAGATAGAAGAGGAAGAAGAGGAAAGGAGAAGACTATTGGAGGAGAAGACGCCTAAGCAGACTGTGAGGCGGTTGAAAGAAATGGAGAAATTGGACTTGCTCCAGGAGACAACGGACCCTGATAAGAAAACGCCACCATAATTCGCGAATCTACATCGCTCCTGACAAAGAAGTGCTGACTTTTCACGCCCACATTCTTTTAGACTTCCTTATCGCTCTTGTTCTGTTATGAATTATTTTGCTGATACGTAATCCTCTGTACGGTGTGATTGTGTACTATGTCTGTATATAGGGTGTTTCATAATAAACTCTCCGGATGTTTGTGCCTCTCATTCCTCAACCGAGCGTTCAATTTCAGTGCGCTCTTTTACATTTGGTAGCTAAGGCTTCTACAGTTGTACAGGCAAAATTTCAGCCCTGTAGTCCTTATACCGAGGAAGTTATGAAAGCTCAAACTTTCAGACCCAAAAAATTTACGTTTTTTTCACTATGGGGGATAAACTCAGGCTTAGGCTGAAGTTTGTACTCCACGGATGATTTTTTTCAATTTTATTGACAGTGACGCAGTAGATTTGGTTCTGCCGTGTCTTATATGGGATATTGAAAAGGATTTTAAAACGTATTAGCTTTTGGATGGTAGAACATGCTCTTTACTCTGGTACAATATAGGCTAATCCCCGATTTCTGAGGTCAGCCTTTCTGAGCTGTTTTGAGCCGCTTCCTGTTGGACTAAAAAATTGAAATTTTGCATGCATAAACGTTGAAGCGGTGGCTACTTATTGCAAAAGACCGCAATTGAAAATAACACCCCGTTGTGGAGATATAGACACAAACATCCGGAGAGTAGCCTATATTATGAAACACCCTGTACTTATATATGTTGCCGTGGTCTGCTGTGGTGCTTTTTGTTCTGTTACTGTTGATTGTTTACAATAATGTGGTACTCTGAAATGCATGAATCTTCTCGTGAGACTGTAAAGTGCTCACAATTTTCCAGGAAGGATAAGCATCATGAATTTCTGAGAAGCCTGCCGGTGCCACACTTGTGTGTGTTGTCTGCGCCTGTGTTGTGTATGGCTGTGCGTGTGCAGTGACATCTTTATTGTGCAATCGACGAAGACGCAGAGATGAGATGTTGAATGTTGATAAGTCCCGCTTGGCTCGACAATGATACTGGAAACACATGCTAGGAAGATTAACCAGGAAGGAAGACATGTACAGTATGTTGGTTACGTATACGTACGGAAGAGTCAAATTGGATTGGGATTAGGTAATGGCATCCTTGTGGATACGTTATCACCATGCTTAGCGTGTGAATGATGATCGACATTTTTGTTTGTTATGAGGTGGTACTGTATTTACTGGTGCATACCCCGCGCCCATATTGGCATAGCTCCCATATTGACAACACGTAAGAAGTGTCCGCTCAATGCATAGCCCCTAGCCCTATTATGTGCTGTCACCTTTGGCCTAACAAAGCCTGTGATCTTTTGACCTAAAAGAAAATGCGTCGGCACATTAGGTACCTCAAAAAAGAATGTTCCATGCATAGCGAAAAGCGATAGCCCATGGAGGTAGGACCTCTTCGATTTTTTCATAGCCCCGAGGCTATGCACCGATAAGTACGGTATGTACGCCAAGACAATGTGCTAGCGCCCTTTCGTGAGAGGTGGATGATACAGCCAGCCAGTGTTACAGAAAAGAGCCGCTCCTCTCATGAATGAATGATTGATCTGAATGTCCAGTGAAATGCTTACGGGCCTCTGTCATCGATACGGTGACTGACAGTCACGCAACGCAAGGTACCAGGTACGGCGTTGTTGGTCTTCTTGTGAGATCAGCCGGCTTTTGCTGGCTTGCTTCTAACGTTGTTTGTTTGGTTACAACAAATTGCCCCCTGCCTACTGCCGCATAGTAGGCCTATTGTCGTAGAGGGAACGATTAGCACTTTATTTGGTCCATTACTGACTTCTGTAGGGCCTGATCCATTGAGCTTTCGAGCCAGCCAGTGGGTTTGGCTATTTTGCCGACACCCACGAATTATTGTACTGTTGTCTTGCGTCATGGTGTCAAATTATGAACTGTGCGTTATCAATCAAGTGGTTGATTAAAATTTTTTATTTATTGCTGCAAGCTTTTTTAAGAATATTTGGAGGTCCTTGATAACATTTCAGTGGCTGAACTAAACAACACGATACGATAACCAACAATGTACTTACAGGCCACGACTGTACGATTATGAATACACAGTATGCGTTCATCTTGTTGATGGTCTTCCTGATCCCATTTTGTAAAAAGAACCAAACGGTGTCGTCATCCGTCGCGTCCTTAGTTTGTAATAAGGCTAGGTTTAATTTGCAAAGCTAAATAGGCGTCAAATTGCGATTTTCCGGCTTGCTGCATATTTTGCATCTAAACAATTACTCAAATATCACTTTTATTCCTCTTTTTTGTCACATTCTTGGAAAGCCTAATGTCACGCGTAGGAGGCAGGCTGGTTTCAAATATTGGCTTGAGTTGAAGTCGAACTCAGGAATGTACATATCATTGCATGGACCTTGTTGTTGTAATAGTCGTATTGGTAGTCATATTTGTGGTTGCTTTTGTAGGGTCAAACTTTTGGCGCATTCTGTGAGAGGCCATGCATTTGACGGTGGTGTTTGGAAGCGTCCTGCTGTGCTCCCTGATTGGCTGGGGTCAGGCCAGGTGTTGTGATTCAAGCGATGACAAGTTGGGCTCAGCCTTCTGCGACACCTACAACTCAGTGGACTCGAGTGACAAAACCGTTTTGGAGCACGTGTGGGGCGATCATTGCCAAGGTGAGCCTTAGCTTACAGTCAAAAGATTAGTACATAGCCTAGTACATAACATACGTAAATGCCTACCTACAGTACGAATGCGACGACAATGCGAAGCATTTTCTTTAAGACTGTGTAATGGATTACTGCTTTGCAAAGCCTGGAGAGATTGACAAACGGAAGTTCTTCCACCGTCCGGCGAGACACGAAGAAGATGAGGAGGAAGTGGAGAAGCGAAAATTTAGAACGGGAAAATGGAAGCGAAAATACTTTCCAGGTACAACGTAGATTACGTAGATACGTACTGCACCTATTGATTATTGCTTATTGTTGTAGTGCTTATTGTAGTGCTGATTATTGCACCTATTACGTACTGATTATTACGTACTGATTATTGCTGAATGATCGGTCGGAACGGAAGAAACCTCGTAAAAATTTGAACTTTGAAGGTAAACGCGGGAAGCCGAATAATCTTCGATTCCGCCGCGGAGATGCTTCCGATGAATTGGAGGAGGAGAAGCGGGGAAAACCGAACGGACTTCGGTTCCGACGCAACGAGCTTTACTCGGAAGAAGAGGAAGAGGAGGAACAGGAAGAGAAACGAGGCAAGCCCAACATGCTACGCTTCCGTCGCAAGTATTTCGGCGGTTGGAAAAGGGGAAAGCCGAACATGCTTCGCTTTCGCCGCGGCAAGCCAAACGGCTTACGGTTCAAGCGCAACGACGAAGAGACAGAGAAGGAAGAGGCGGAGAAGGAGAAGGAGGAGGAGCAGAAACTAGTGGGGAAGATGCACGAAGTCGCGCCTCTGCGGCCGGGAACCGAAAAGCAGCAGTACGGCATCCACAAACGACCACAAGATATCTACATGCGATTTGGATAGAATCGTCATCGATCCATGATGATGTCAACTTGATTATCGTAGTATTATGGTTTGGGTACGTGAAAGGTCGATTCCTGCAATGCACTTTCTCTTTCTTTCCCTATTGGATTGATGAAGTTGTCAAATCGTAATGTCGCGCACAGTACTAAACTAAACACTCAACTACAATACGTACAGTACATGGTATGTACGTAGCATAGCACTGCACCACTCAAGTTGGTATGTAACGCTGTATGATTTCTACATATTTTTACACTGTATTGTTCCTTATGAAATACACTCTTGTATTATTCATAGCAGGAGCCCATGCCATATTATGCTACAGCTACATACATACGTACACGAGTAGAGTCACGTGAAAAGCAGCACCTGGAGTACCTAGGTACCTATGTATAGAATACATGTACTGTATGTACAGGGTGTCTCATAATAAACCGTCCACCTTCCTGTGCATGTAACTCTGGAACCACACCATAGATTTTAATGCGGTTTTTTTTATTTTGTAGGCAAGGCTTCAACTAAGATGTGTACAAAATTTTAGCTTCCTAGGCCCAATGGAAGCTGCTCAAGCACCTTTTTCCTCCAGCGGTCAAAAACAAGGTTTTTCGAACTGGTAGTGCCGATTTAGGGGCAATTCTGTGCATGATTCATAATAAAAATTAGCCTCGTAATGAAGAAAGATGTCCCAAAATGCTAGGAAATGTGTATCTCATGCATTATCCCCAGTGCCAGCATAGCAAACGCATGAAACAGGGTATCTTGAAAAACTGAAACCGATATTTTCTCTATAGTAAAGGAAAATGTCGATTTTGGGCTTCGAGATTCAAACCGTCGTAGTCTCCGAAGTATGTGGACCACATAGTAGAAATTTTGTATACTTACTTGTTGAAGCCTTGGCTACAAAATACAAAAAACCGCATGAAAATCAAAGATGTGGTTCCAGAGTTACATGCACGGAAAGGTGGACGGTTTATTATGAGACACTCTGTATTATCACGAAATCATCAATTCTATGGCATGGCAAGTTGGTTGTCATCATATGGATGAAGTCACGTGAGCTTGGAGCCATCGCTTGATGGGTTGAATATTTCTCGATACCCATGCGATGTTCTTCTCTATGTCGCTAATGGCATTCTTCCGGGCATTTGCACCCGCACCAGCATCAGGATATTTCTTGAAGAACGCTGTCAACTAAAATTAGGCAAATGAACAATCGGTTTAATAAAGCATTATGCATAATTTTGACGGAATCCTTGAATCTTACGCTTTCCAACTGGGATTCGGTGTTGAAGTTGGCAGCAATATGTGGAAGCATTCGACCGAAATATCGGTTGGAAAGACCGAATCGCTCAACCAGCTTCTCCCAGTTATCCCGCATGTAATCATAGGCAATCGGATTTCCAATGGGATTTATTGATATGTAATACATGGTGGCTGAGTAATCTTGTGACCGCACATAAGTTTCATTTTCTGCAAGCTTGAGGTATCTGAATTAAAAGACATTGGTTCGCAATTTCATAAACTGCCATCGGCAGAACGTGATCAAAAATTATCTACACTTACAGTTTCAGAATCCAAGGAACTTTGACCTGTCCCAATGTGTACGCAAGGATCCTCTTTTGCTCCGGGGATGATTCCGACAAGTAGCGGGACCACACAGTTTGCCACACGTCATAGCCACTTTTCTGCATCCCGAACTTGAAAATAGAGGCGCGGTAATTCGAAGATATCCTAAGCAGCACGAAAGACCATCGGTAACGTAAAACGTATATGTACATACGTACTGTACGTACTATATACGTACATACGTACAGTACAGTTCGTAGAAGCAAAGAGCGAACGAACATTGTGTGAAGGGAGGGAAAAGAGAACATACCAAAACGACGAATTTTCAATCCACTGCTGAAACATCTGACTTGCATTCGCCTGACAACTCTGGACTCCGTGATGACAAGCAAGACTGATGATGTTTGCCTTGAGTTTTCTGCAGAAAATATAGCAAAAAAAGATTGCATCCTCATCTTCGTAAGTGCATGCATACTGTTTGTGTCGAAATGGAATACGAATGTGTTATTCTATAAACTTGTCATTATTGGTGTCGCTGCTGTCGTCCCAGCTCCAGTCTGCATTATCATCTATGCTTGGAGATGTCAAAGATTTGATGTATCCCTGGATAAAAAACTAGCCCAAATAACATCTGTATGATCAGCATGCATCTGTACTGTAAGTTGACATACTGTTGTACACACATGCCATGTGAACACATGTGTCCGTCCGCACCGTGAACAAAGTGTAAGCCTCAGGGTCGGCTGTTTGTAGCATGCTGTCGATATAGCCGAGATGTCCAGCCAGCGTATACCACGGTTGACTATCCTTCTCGTGTTTCAAATACTGCATCAGAGTCAGTGGCACGTCGTAGTCAATCATGGCGGCCGCAGCTAGTTGAAAAGCATCATCCAATAGCTGACACCTGTCAGCTTCCGTCATAATCTCATGGTTCTCCATGAGCTGAGTTGTCAGAGCGTGCCAGTTGGACGTATTGTAATTGACACGAAAGAAACCCGTCTGATTCGTATTCAGCTTCACCCATTTTGCTTCTAATACATCAGCGTTTGCTGAAAAACAACGGAGAGATCGCAGCACGTACATCATCGCACCCACGTTCACCACACAACAGCGCCGACGTTGGACATTTACAAAGTGTGATGGACTGCTGGTCTGGTTTCAAAAGTGTTTGATTGCCAGAAAGATCGTGGGCTGATTTCCAGGTCAAAGGCGCAGGCCATTTTAAGCTGCTTTCCACAGGGTCCACAAAGGCTTCATCTGGGTTGGCGAAGTAGCGCGATTGGCTGACTTCGCCAGTGACACTATCGTAACTGATCAATGGATAGCCAGTTTGCTTGGTCCAGCTGTGCATCAGACGTTTCACATCTTTGCTCTGGAATACCGTATTTTTGGGTGTATAGCCCCATGGGGCTATACAAAAATCGAGAGGTCTGATGGGGGGTTATACACTGGGGGGGGGATATACACTGGGGGGGGGGATATACATGGGACAAAATTTATGTTTTCGAGAGGTGTGTAGAGGTATATTTTTGAGGTCAAAAGTACGTGTTTTAGGGCATAATCGCGGTCAAAACAGGGTTATTCTAGTATAAGACATGCTCAGCTAAGCTTATAGGCACAGTAGCATGTTGTAGGAGTAGCTATAGCTAGCTTATGACCAGCTTACACAGGTAGGTTAGGTACCTTCCAGTACATGGGGGGTTATACACCAGGGGGGGATATACATAGGACAAAATTTATGTTTTGCCAATGGGGGGTTATACACTGGGGGGGGGGATATACTCAGGGGGGGATATACACCCAAAAATACGGTAAGAACAAAACATGGGCTTTGCTTTGCACCAATAGGCAACAGAGAGTGCAGATGCATATGATGATGCCTTACCGAGACTTCCCCCAAAACTTCCCAAAGCTGATCAGTATTTGCATTTTGATACGTGTAGCGTTGAATGTACTTCTGAAATGCAAATTTACTCAATTACAGAGCTGCAAAAGACACGTCACCGCATCCCGCGGCGTTGCCAGCGTATGTATGTGCATGGCTTGTCGCATTCTCACTTTGACTCCTTTCTTGAAAATATCTCGCCCCAAATAAGCCTCCAACATGCGAATCACAGCGCAACCCTGGAAGAGTGCAAGTAAAATAAAAGCTAACAATTGGCTGCTTTTCTATGGGGGCTCAAGTGTCAGGTAATGTTGAGAATAGGCTATATTTATAATGTATGCCAACTTTATGCTATACGTACCTACATTCGCTACCTTGTTGTATGTAATGGAGTCGAAGGCTGCAGTGATATTGTTAGGATGCCATAGGCTGGTGATGACAGGATGCGAGCTCAAGACTCCATCGGAAATCATGACATCGTGCATTCTTCCACTGAGAAAGTTCACATCCTGAGAAAGGTTTGCGATCAATCTATCCAACATACACATACGGTACACATGCAAAGGGTGGAAAATCTTACCCCTTTGAAATCTGTGTTGATATAGTCCATTGCCACGGTGTATCCAATCCAAGTTGCAAATCCTGAAAAGCACCCAATCCCTGATGTTGCTGGAGAACAAGCATTGCGGCACTGACTTCGTCATGGACGGACATGCCAAGCAACTGTACCTTCGTTCAGCCACAGGTCATCCCACCAATCCATCGTTGCAAAGTTTCCAAACCACTGCAACAAACATCACGTCGATTTGTTACAAAAGGTAGGGTAATATCCCATTCTTCTGTACGTACTGTATCTATCTGCAGTAGTACATACTGTATTGTTTGTTCCGCTCTCACCATGTGGGCCAACTCGTGAGCGACAACGTAGGCGATTCGTTCTTGTCCTTTGGCACTGGTAATCCCGTCAATGTGTAGCAGATTGATCTCTCTGTAGGTGATCAATCCCCAGTTTTCCATTGCGCCAGAGATGAAATCAGGAATGGCAATCATATCTGAAAAATCCTCAAACACTTTCGCAGGTACAGAATTTTTGACTGGACTTTTGAACATGGGGCTGGAAACTTATGCACCTACAACTATTATTTTGCACGTAGTATACATAAACACACGTCCAGTGTCCAACCTACTAATCGGTCAGTTTACATATGTACGTACGCAGTTTACCTTACCAAGTTTACTAATGGATCTGTTATAGGGCACTCCGAAGTAATCATCGTAGAAGTCTAGCAACTTAGTCGCCACATCCAAAGCAAATTTGGTCTGCTGATAGCGATCTGGAGCAGCGTAGGTTCTCATCAGCACACCGCCGGATTGAGTCTGATTCTCCAGATATTTGAAATCAGACACCACCACACAGACCAGGTATGTGGACATTCGTATGGAGGCATTGAAGCTGGTTACTGTCCAGCCGTCAGATCGCTTGTAAGATTGCTAATAGACATTGGGTACATACGTATGTAGTATGTACACAGAGGTGAGTTAACACCCTCCATAATCTCAGATAGCCGCCTGGCCACCCCTACACCCCTTGCGGCCACCCTGCTGCCGTGGCCGCCCATAGCCGTGGGGTAGCCGCGGCCATCTGAGATTACACGGAGGGGGTTAAAGGTGGATAGCGGAGGGAGACAGCCCTGAGCCCATGATAACGAATCCATCAAGTAATACTTTATGATACTGACTAACCTTCTCTGGCATATTAGAGAGCACAGTAGGATAGGTCGTGGCATTGTGAACGACAGAAACGGAGTAGTTGGCTTTCTTGTTGGGCTCGTCGAAACAGGGAAACGCCTTTCTGGCATCCGTCGGTTCAAATTTTGTTGCCACCAACATACTGAATTAACGAATTACGATTAGTAGCTCTACTATTTTACTGGTGCTTTGATAAAAGATGGTGAGATTCTGCTGGCTTTGGTTGGTTACGGATATTGAGCTCAGCTCACCTAGTCTCATTCGTGTCAGCGTTGGTGTACACACTTCTGTATAAGCCAACCAGTCCATGCAGCCATCCTCGATATTGAATATCCAGCACATATAGGGTGTTCTTTGTCAGTTCTCTTTTGGTGCGCACAACCCAAAACTCATTTGGCTTGTACTCGAAAGCGTCATCTATTGCTACATCTTCCAGGGTGATGTGCTGGCGAAGTGCAGTGCGCATTACAGTGATGTTTTTGATATGCAAATATATGACGTCAGTTGGTTCCCCTATTGAGATCGTGATGGAGACATTGCCATCGAAATAATTGTCTTCGATAAATGGCTGCAAAATGATGGTATAGTGCTCAGGAAGAGTTGTATTGGACAGTCGAAAGTTGTGCCATGGCTCAGCGAATCGTCCAGCTGAGGAACTACTGCTATTGCTGCTAACAGCGAAACCGATGACAATGACTAGAACAATGATGAGCAATGCTAGAGCCAAGATGGCAAGAATTACTGCGGTTTTTCTCTTGTCGCATTGCTTGCGGAAACTTGTAACGCTGGCTCCTGAATGAGTTTCATTCAGTTCCATGTTGTCGCCTCCGAAGCTGGACTGAAAGAAGGCTTTCAGCTTATGCCACATTATGGTCCGAATAAATTTTTATTACAATTTTTCTGTTTACACAACAGTGTATTGCAGGGAAATGCGCAAAATTCAGTCAAAAAAAAGAGAGCCAAAGGAATCACATGAGTTGGATGTACAGCACGGTTTTGTTGTGAATTATAAGATCACTTGTTACTCAGTGAAGTGTGAACAAGTGGCTTTGGAAATAAACAAACAAATTCTCGAGGACAGTTGTGCGCACTGGTCTTAATGTTGCCACGCGACTGTACGTTGTGGAAGTCGACTTCTGAGAAGATTGTCGACAAAAACTTGGTCACTCAAAAAGAAGACGCGTAAATGATCAGGTTATCTACGAAAACCCGGACTCGTTCTGTCTTACTACGTACGTACGTATAAGTATAGTTAGGTTAGGTACCTCACCAACTACGTACAAGAAGATATAGGGTAACATGGGGTGAACCCGCCCCCCTAAGCAGTTCTCTGGAACCAGTGGCTGAACCAAAACAAAATCACACGGCATAATACACGTGGTTAGGCCTTAGTTAAAAGTGCAAAGAACGGCTCTACTGCTGAACGTCTTTAGAGAGTTATGGCCAATATTAGCTGTCGCTAAAACACGAGCCCTGGGGGGTGAACCCGCCCGCCTAAGGTTTAGGCCATGTTCAGGCTGACCAAGCTACATTTTCATGGCCGTTTTTTTCAAGATGGAAGCCAAGCTTATTTCCAACGCCAGTAATTGCAAAAATAACTGACAAAAATATTTCTGCTTGATGCATGAAGGGCACGAATGAGACAACTCTAGTGTCAGCTCGTCTCTTTAGTACTGGGGGTGAACCCGCCCACCCATGATTTTGGCTAATTTGAAGCTGCCCAGGCTATTCTTTGTCATTCTGGCATGTTAAGAAGCAGAAGCAACTACCATGAATAGCAGCTACCAATTTAGCCAGCTAGATAGTTTAGGTAGGTAATAAATGCTGTAAATGGGTCTACTTTGCTGTAAACTAACCTTTCAGTACTGGGGGGTAAACCCGCCCACCCAGAAAATTTTAAAAAATTTGCAGAAACGTCTCTTCCCTTGAGAAATCATAAGAAAATATTGTAAAATTAGCTGAACCCACTTTCCTATGTGATTGTGCGCTGATATGACAGCTGCTTAGGATTGCAGTAGTTTGAGCTGATGAGGTGGGCGGGTTTACCCTACCAGTGGCCCGTTACAGCTTCGCAGTAAAACCTTTTGCAAATTTGGCAACCCTTTTGCAGATCTGGCAACCCTGTTGTGTAATGTAGATATGGAAACCTTATTTATGTATCTAATCTGGCAACCATTTTGGACAGTTGGCAAAAAGTTGCACATCTGGCAACCCTTTCACAGAGTTGGCAACCCTGTCGCATCGAAGATCTGGCAACCCTTTTTTGCGTATTAGCAATCTGGCAACCCTTTTGCAGATCTGGCAACCCTTTGGCACATCTCCCACTTATAGTCTCATGTGCACTTTCGGGCGTGACCATTTGCAAACACTGGCTGGAAAAAATGCGTCATTTCTGTGTACTCTTAGTACTAAAATATCGATTATTGATCGATTATTGGTGATCGGCTGATCAGATCAAAAGTCGAAGGGCTTCGGTTTGCTTTTTCTGTTGCAAAGTTTGATTATTTTACCCTGGATGTGTGAAAAGACAAATAAAAGTAACTGCAGCCTGTAGCTCTAAGTACTGAAGTATCGATTATCGATCGATTATTGGTAATCGACTGATCAGATCAAATATCGAAGGCCTTCCTGGCGCCCTTGAGGGCATAAGCTCTCGAAAGAGCCCTGGATGGATGCTGTAGCTGCAAAATGGAGTGAGTGTGAGTGAATCTGCGCGCTTTTAGTACTGAAATATCGATTATCGATCGATTATTGGTGATCGGCTGATCAGATCAAAAATCGAAGGCCTTCCTGGCGCCCTTGGGCTTATAAGCTTTCGAATGAGCCATTACTCGACGCTGTAGCTGCAAAACTGAGCGAGTTTATCGCATCACAGACACACACACACACAGACAGACATCAGCCCTATTTGTTAGTAGATACTTTAGTACAGGAGTTGGGTGGGCGCATTTACCCCACTAAGTACTGAAACTGTTTTTTGCTATATCTCCAGTACCAGTGGGGCGAATTGGTTGAAACTTCGCCTGGGGGTAGGATACCATGTCCCCTTACCTTCCACATACCGGGTGTTTATTTTTAACATACAGGGTGTCTTTGCGCAACATCTAAAGTTTGGTCATTTTCGACCTCTTGTTGAAAAACGTGAACCCGTGAGCTTTAATGTTTCAACAAATGGCATGCCAAATAGCTCATTTGAAAGAGGAGAGTTCAAGGAATCGATTGGTATCCTATTTGTCTCAATTGGTCCATTGGTTCCTGAGATACACAGCCCTGAACCCTTAGGCGGGCGGATTTACCCATGGGCGGGTTCACCCCACAGTACCCTACATACGTACGACTTATTGACATTTGCCAAAGATGCGCAGGCGCAAGAAAAAACTGGTCGTTAGTAGTATAGGGGGCTTTCCAGGGACTCTCCATCACACAACTATAGGGCGGATCGGCGCCGGATCCGGATCCACCCGGAGCCGCCCCGGATCCGTCGGAGCCGCCGCAGCCGCCGGATCCGGAGCCGCCGATCCGCAGCCGCCGATGGATCCGGAGCCGCCGACGGATCCGCAGCCGCCGCCGCCG